>CABHPR010151182.1:31211-51833 GCA_902168415.1 Peromyscus melanophrys | reverse complement strand
AAGGAAGGAAGGAAGGAAGGAAGGAAGGAAGGAAGGAAGGAAGGAAGGAAGGAAGGGTAAGTAAACTATCTATCTAGCTGACACAGTAAATTTTTACAGGCTATTCCTATTTCCATAGAATATATACCTCTGATGATAAATTGAAGAAAAAATATTTTGAATGGATTAGAAAAAATAATGCATTATATTTGTCAGAGTCGTATCTAACACTTATGACTTTATATTTTGCTAACTTCTACCAAAAAAAACTACTCAACTGTTTTCTAGTAATATTCCATAATATCCTATAAGATCAATTATTTTAGACTATAATTTTTTGCCTAATACATCAATCGTACCTTCTTTAAACTGTCTATTTCAGATTCTTGTTTTTCATTTAGGGTGGAAAGTCTTTTGTTCAACTGTATTGCTTCTTGTACTGTAAAATAAAAGATGTTAGAAACAGATTTTATAAATTGTGCTTTTCAAAGAAGGTATTACTAATTTGGACAAGAAAACAGTCATAATGCAATGTATAAATCTAACTTAATTTAATATTCATTAAATTGCCACTTACTATTACTAGCATGAGGTAAGTTCAATTGACTAATAATAAGGAAATCCACTTAAATATTCCTTACTAAATATATAAACTTAGATAAGATAGCACCTACCATTTTGTTCTAACTTGACATGATTCTCTCTCACCACTCCAAACTGATTTGTTATTGTAACATAGTATTTTTCAATTTCATTCAGTTGCTTGTGATAATCTTCTTTAGCTAGATGGTGTAAATGGGCCTTTTGTTCCTATTTTTTAAGAGTAATTTTAAAGTTATATATAAAATAAACATACACATACATGTATAACAACTTCTGATAGCTGTCCTCTGATTTCCATGGTACATGTATGTACAAAAATCTAATGATAATACATAATTTTTAAAATAGAATGACAAGGAGCCAGGCAGATGACTCAGTAGACAAAGGTACTTGCCACAAAGCCTGATGAACTGAGTTCAACCCCTAGGACCCACATGCTGGGAAGAGAGAACCAACTCTCACCAGTTTTCTTCTGACTTTTAAGTGAGCACATGCTCCACCCCACCCCATCCCCCATACACAAAATCAGAATGTAATAAAAAAACAGAATGCAAGGGAGGGGAGAGGGGGGAATTTAGCTCAGTGGTAGAGCTCTTGCCTAGCAAGCACAAGGCCCTGGGTTCGATCCTCAGCTCCAAAAAAAAAAAAAAAAAGTTTAGCTCTAGCCGGGCGGTGGTAGCGCACGCCTTTAATCCCAGCACTCGGGAGGCAGAGGCAGGCAGATCTCTGTGAGTTCGAGGCCAGCCTGGTCTCCAAAGCAAGTTCCAGGAAAGACGCAAAGCTACACAGAGAAACCCTGTCTCGAAAAACCAAAAAAACAAAAAACCAGAATGACAGGGACCAAGAACAATACTTTACAATGACAGGAAGACAATGTAATATCATAACAAATCTACTAAAACTGGAGACATAATTGGTAAAAGTTGAATCCTTTTCAGAAGGGTTAACACTATAAATTTATAAAAATTTATATCCACTTAGGTCATTACTATTATCAATTACTAAGCAATAAAAAATAATGAACCATATTTAAATACCATTAATTCCTCACAAGAGAATTACACTAATTCTTAGCAAATATGCAAAAATCTAACACAATTGCACTGGATTCTAATGGAATGTTTTCAAGTCAAGGATATTTTCACTTTAAATCCATATTTACATAGCCTTTAAGAGAACACTGTCTATTACATATTAATTTATGATCCCACAACAGTCTCCTTAACCTTTCAGATAAAAAGCAGTAAGTAGGCATTCAAAATCCACAAAAGTTAATAATACTGTTAGTGAAAAATACAACAAAGTTTGGAGATTCCTTTCACAGGACTCCTTATTCATAGAACTCCACATATATTTAGCTGTGGTATACTTATTCCAAAAATCCTTTGCTTGACATCAAAGTGGAATCCAAGGAAAACGAAGTTTCATTGATCTGCACGATAGAATTCTGCTTTTTAGATACTCCAGACTATTCACTGGTCATGATAAATAAATACTATTAAGACTTCTAAATCACATGGGCACCTATAGCTGTCTGGGCCATATATGGCCATTTGAACCTGCAGGCACAAGGAATGTACACTGTGCACAGACACAAATATATACAGGTCAACACTATAAACTAAAACATTTTATTCTAAAAGAAAGTATATTGTCACACTGAATTATATCAAAACTTTCAACACTGAAACTTTGCTTTAATTTGATAAAGAAAAAGACATCCTTCCTCTAAGTCTTTCCTTAAAGGGAAGTAATATACAAAAAGAGAAGTCAAACATGGCTTAAAGGGCATTGGACAAGATTTTACTGCATTAAGCAGATAGTAGTTACAGTCATGATGGTCATCTGTAACTTTAACTATACACAATATCAGCTACTTGCTACACTATATATGATGGGATTTTTTTCAGTGACCAACTTGTAGCAATGGCTCATTTGATGTTCCAGATTTACTCTTCAATGTATTTTGTTACATTCTTATTGGTAATGACCATGACTTTTCCAAGGTGAGATAGACAGAAAAATACTTTGATCCGTGACGTGTTTGTTAGTTTCTGTAGGGGCATATCTCCACCTTTACAGGGAAGTCAATTTCTTGAACTTCCTGTAGACTGGCGTTTACTAGAAGTTAAGTGCTCACCTCTATGGAGTCATGGACATCTTTACAATTTCTCAATACTATCTTTAAGTTACTTATTTTAGGGCACTCTGCTGTTCTACAAGTTCTGTCTGGACACTATTGGAATGTCTGTCCTATTTACTGGCTTGTCCATAGTGCTAAATAGTATAGAAGATAATGTACTACTTTCATAAAATAAGATTAACATTAAATAAAGAAAAGGTCATGTGAATTATATAAGAATAGAATAATAAATTAAGAATTGTAAGACAAATATATATAAGAATGTTTAGAAAAATATGGTTTTTAACTTTTACATAAAAATACTGTCCCTGAATAGGCATAAAATATTAAATGTACTCAATATATAAGATAATTTTAATGAAAAGTGATATAACGCTTTCAACTGTCAGGAAAAATACGACTTATCATTCACACACTAACAAAAAACTTGGAGCTATTTCTGTGTTTTTTAAAAACGATGAGTATCTCTTCAATGAGATTTTAAACTGGAATAAAATAAAATACATTTTATGTGCCCTTTGACCCTTCACTTGTACCCTTCTCTCCCAGGTCAAAGGGCACATTATTCAATTTCCCTGTAGTCTGTGTGAACCCACTGTAGCGTTGAAGATGACTTCCAGCACAAATGTCACGGCACTTACAGCCAAACTGGAATCTAGTTTTTCAGCTTCTTAATTAAGATCACAGTTTAAATAGTCTGACAGTATTATCTTTATTCTCTCCAGCCGAATAGCAACAGACTTTTCACATCTTTTACTCAATCAAGCCTAGCAATCTTCCTATGAGCTCTTCTATTTTCACCTCAAACAATTTCAAGAGGCAAAATATTTAATATGATATTCAATGTTATAGCAACCATCTTCATTTTTTATCTATGTGATAGCCAAAGAATACTCAAAAATTAATTTTACTTGCTTTACAGTCTATTCCAAAGAATGAAGATTAGAATAGCATAAGCCCACCCAAGAAGCATTCTGAAGATTTAAGTAAATACAGTGAGAGTTATGTTTAGTTAAAACCACACCAAAAAACCCAACAACAACAAAACCTCTTTCTGAATCAAATACAGCTACAAGGGAGAATATTAGAAAATAAGTATTCCATGAGAATTCTGTAAAATAAATACTAATTTTACATGCATAGAAATAAAAAACAACAAATACTTACTTGAATATCCTAATCAGTACCATATCCTAAATGTAGAACAATAAAGAGTGAACACTGCCACATATATGTAAGCACTAAGAAATCTGCAAGTAAATTTGCAAAATTTATCAAAGCTATAATGACTTTGAAATTGTGGCAGGCCTTTAAACTGTAATAATACCCAGTATCAACTTTCCAGGATTTTTTTTAACTAAAAGTGTCACATTTATATTACAGTATTACTATGTATTTTGTGTACTAATAAAAGTGGTAAAAATATATATTATGTAATTTTCTTACCATTTCGCTTACTTTCTTCTGTAAAGAATACTGAGAAACCTTGAAAAATGAAGAAAAATCTATTAAAATTCTTTACTATAAATTCCTTCTGACATCAAAACTACATACTACCAAATGTGGCATTTATCTTCTATTACAACTTTTAGTGAATTATTTTCGAAATTTTTATAGTAACTCTCTTCCTTACAACACCAGTACATTCAAGCCAGTACAGTGTCTTGTGCCTATAATCCCAATACTTGGAAGGAAGGCTGAAGCCAGCCTGGGTTACATAGTTGAGATCCTGTCTCAAAAAATACATTCATTGCCTTTTGTCATAAGATATTTACAGGACTACTACCAATACATATGTTCCTGGGATGGTACATAGATAAAACAGATCCTTGGCCATAAGAGTGTATTTTCTGCTCCAGTGAGAGTAGCCAGACAGTAAGCGGTAAGAACTACACCATGTTAAAGAATGATGACTACTAAAAAACCATAACTACTAAAAAACTGCGTCTGGTAGAGTTTGATTCTTCACATTAGGTGTTCACTGAAAGAAGTATTAAAGAACAAATAACACAGGAATAAAAATTATTGTGGGGGTATTGTGTTCCCCAAAATATTGTGTATGCTAATAAACTTATCTGGGGTCAGAGAACAGGACAGCCACAATATGAAACAGAGGTTAGGTAGTGGTAGCATACGCCTTTAATCCTAGCATCCAGAGACAGAAATCCCTCTGGATCTCTGTGAGTTCAAGGCCACATTGGAAATGGCCAGGCACGGTGATACACACCTTTAATCCCAGAAAGCCACACCTTTAATCCCAGGGAGTGGTGGTAGAAAGCAGAAAGGTATATAAGGCGTGAGGACCAGAAACTAGAGGCATTTGCCCTGGAGAGGCATTTGGCCTGGAGAAGCATTTGGCCTGGAGAAGCATTTGGCCTGGTTAAGCATTCAGGCTTCTAGCAGCAGTTCAGCTGAGAGTCATTTGGATATGAGGACATAGAGGCTTCCAGTCTGAGGAAGCAAGACCAGCTGAAGATCCAGCAAGGTGAGATAGCTGTGGCTTATTCTGTCTCTCTGACCTTCCAGTGTTCACCCCAATAACTGGCTCCAGGTTTGATTTTATTAATAAGAACTTTTAAGATTCATGCTACAAATTATTTTAAGTACAAAAAAAAAATCTCATGACCTTTAATGAGTACTGAATACTTCATTATTTCTGGGCTTCAAAGAGTTTGGACTTTAAAGGAGAGCTAGTGGGATATGATAGCAATAGACGTCCCAGTCTGTAGGTCTCTTAAAACTTGTAATGGCTATATAAAACATAGCAGTCCAATGTTTACCTAATCCCACTCGTGTTTATAGGTTTACCTAATTTTCAGCTTTTTAACATTGTGAATTATCCTGGAATGTGCTTCTATTTGAATTTTGTAGTTAATCATTTTAGTAGAATAAATTTCAAAAAGCAGAATTTCTAAGGTTTGTTCTTTAAAAAAAATGACAAAGCTTCTTTTAATACTTTGGATTCGGAAGGAGTTGGCTCCTCACCCCCAGGGATGGCCCAGAGGGAGAGAAGCCACCTGAGGGAAGGAAGAACAAGAGGGGCTCGCTGCAGCTCTCACAGGGCATGCCATCCGTGCTGGGACCTGTGAGCACTACCGGAGAAACAGGTGTATGGTGGGCCTGGTGCCAGGCACACGGGCGAGGGGCCCAGAACTGCAGGGGTTCCGTGTCTTCTTCATTTGCCTTCTTCTGCTTCTGCTGCAAGATCTACAAATCCCCGGGGCAAGCAGTGATGGGCATTCTGCCTTCTCCGCTTTCTGACAGCAGCAGAAGCCTCTCATCTCTGGGCCTTCCCTTAACCGAATGTCGCTCTGCTTTTTCAGATTTTTCTGGCAGGCCAGCTCACACTGGATACATTGTTGTCTTTAAAAACTGTCACTTAGCCGGGCAGTGGTGGCGCACGCCTTTAATCCCAGCACTCAGGAGGCAGAGCCAGGCAGATCTTTGTGAGTTCGAGGCCAGCCTGGTCTACAGAGATCCAGGAAAGGCGCAAAGCTACACAGAGAAACCCTGTCTTGAAAAACCAAAAAAAAAAAAAAAAAAAAAAAAAAAAATTGTCACTTAGTCCTTCAGAACAGCTGACCAAGCTGAACTCTAACCAGCCATGTATGAATTCTCATTTTCTTCAATATACTTACATTTGTTAAACTTTAAGAAAAAGAAAATAACTGCTTCACATTCACTATGAAACAAATGTCTTAGCCAGCTGCCATAACCTCAACAGAATAGTTCTGTGTAAGACACTTCTTTAGTAAATACTGAATGCTTGCCCCCTGTAAGGAAAGTACATTAATGTAGGTACTGGGGATAACAACAAATGGACCCAGGAAAAGCTTGCCCACTTTTATGCTTAGGAAGATAAACCATAAGCAATGTAAGTAAGTTAAAATACACGGCATATTAGATATTGATAAGTGCTAAAGAAAAGTAATCAGGAAAAGCAGTTTCATTGCATGGTCAGTAAAGACCTTCCTGAGACAGCAACTTTTGATTGAAGTCATGAGATAGAAGGAAGACTATTTCAACAAGCTCAAAGGCCTTAACACGGTCAAAAACCTTTTTTTATATCTTTGTTTCAAAGGACTAGAACACTCATGTGGAAAGAAGTCAAAGATGACCTCAGAGACGGCAGAATGCAAATCACTGTTAGCCTTGTAATTTGTAGTACTGCTTAGATTTTTGCAAATTCACTAGGGAACTTCAAGCGAATAGGCTGACTGCTGTTGTAAAGGATTACTCTGACTTACATTAGCTCAAGGAGTGAACAGAAACGATGCTGTGAACATATGTTATTATAACTGGCCAGTAATTTACACAAATAGTGGGAGCATACATTTACTTTGTACGACATTATGACAAGATACTGTGATCTGCAAAGTTAATGCTTGAGAACTGTGTAAATTATACAAAAAATGCATAATATCTAAAACTCATTATATACATGTATTAAACTATCAAGGAACAAAAAGTAAAATTTTTAAAGTTGTTATAAAAAGATAATACGTATTTTAATCAAATATATGTATCTGTTTCTGAATAGAGTTGAAACCCAAACTAAGTATAAATAAAATAAATACTATATAAATAAAATGCAGCACACAAAAGATTGAAAATTACCCATGTATCTATAAAGCAGTCCACTTTTACCTGGATAATTAGCACATTTAAATCCTCAGACCAGGCTAGAGGATTACCAGGATGCAACTGCCTAAACACAGTTCCTATGAAAGCATAAAACCAGTCTTCATCTCTACTAACTGACAGATAGGAACTCATAAATCTAAAAAGTCTCTACATAGCAAAGGAAACAATTAACTGAGTTAAGAGACAACCTTCAGAATTAGAGAAAATCTTTGCTAGTTATCCTTAAAAGGATTAATATCTAGACTATACAAAGAACTCAAAAAACTAAATAGCAAAAAAATCAAATAACCCACTCAATAAATATGCTAATAAAATAAACAAATAGTTCTCAAAAGATGAAGTACAAATATAAAAAATGTTTACTCTTGCTAGTTATCAAAAAACACAAACTAAGTGTATACTATCCCACCTAGTCAGAATGACAGTCATTTAGAAAACAAGTAACTCAAGGCATGGTGGTGTACACCTCTTTAATCCAAGTACTCACAAGACAGGGGGAAACAGATCTCTGTGAGTTCAAGACCATCACCTGGTCTATGTGGCAAGTTACAACCCAGTCAGGGTTTTACAATGAGACCTTGTCTCAAAAAGAAAAAAAAAAGTTTCCCAAGGAAGTGCACAAAAGGGAACATTTACATACTATTGATATGAACGTAAACTAGACCAGATACTATGGAAGTCAGTATCTCCCATATGGCCTAGCTATATAGCGCCTGGTATTTACCCTGAAAACCCCACATCAGAGATTCTTGCACATCAATGTGTACTGCCTCAATCCCATAATGGCTAAGTTGTGGAATGAAGCCAGACTGGGTAAAGAAATATGGTATATATTAAAATAAAAATTTTAGCTATAAAGAAAAATTAAATTATGTGGTTTCCAGGAAAATGAACACAACTGGAGATGATCATATTAAGTAAACTAAATCAGTTTCAGAAAGACAAATATCATAGATTTCCTTTCATTTGTGGTTCATAGGTTTTACATAATACATAAAATTGCATGTATATATGACATGAAAGTAGATGCAGAACCAGGGGAACAGGAAGGACTAACAGGAAAGGGAGGAATGGGGAAGATAGGTTAGTACATATATATTTATATGAAAAATATCCATATGAAGCCCAGTAGCATGTGTAACAAATATAAGCCAATGAGCTGTTCCTAATTGCAAAAACATTCAGTACACTGATACAAGGAAACTTGCTTTTTGCTAGATCTCTAGTTCAAAAATAAAAGCTATCCCATGAAAAACTGAAACCCTTACCTTGTAGTATAAAGCATATAAAGGATGTGTACACTCCCTGCATGCGTACACAACCAAGCGATGATCACTAACATTTCGAGATTCAGGGGGGAAAGGAAGTATCATAAATGAGTTCTGTAGGAAAAGTTACATGACATAATTTCACCAGAAAATGTACTTCCTGTGAAGAGGGACTAGCAAGTTAAAATTTATGAACCACATCAAATACAAAGACCTCCAAGGGGAAAACTCAGCAGGCAGGCACTGCAAACAGGAAGACTTGACCCCCAATAATTAGAGATAAGAGATAAAAATCTCAAAGATATAAAATTATTTTATATGATTAAAGACATAAAAGACAAAGTAAAAAGCATGAGAAAAGTATAAGATACTATTAAAAAGGCAGATTTAAAAGTGTACCAAATTGAACTTCTATAAAACAAATGTAGTTATAAAATAAAAAACTTAATGGATAAGTTATATGACAAATAAAACATAGTTGAAAAATTAACGAACTAGAAGATAAATGTAAAGAAATGGCATAAAACGCAGCAAGCCCACAGAGATAAAGAGTGTGAGAGTACAAAGACATGAATGGCGCACTGAGAAGATTCAAAATGTATCTTCTATGAAAATGGAAAGAAGAAAAGATGAAGATTACTGGGGAAGGTAAAACTTGAAGTCATCACACTTTAAATTTTTAAATGATCAAAAATATTAATTTCACATCACAAAATAAATACTTTGAATTGGGAGGATGCTAAATACTTTGGTAATAAGAATTATTATGATTCCACTTAGAGAGCTGTAGGTCTCATTTTCAAGATTTTAAAAATATATATTCAGTTTCATAGCAAAACTGAGAGAAAAGTACAAATATCCCATAGACTCCCTGCTCTCACACATGAGCAACCTCCCCAACTATTAACATCTCTTTCTCTCCCTCCCTCCTCTCCTCCCACACACAAATTATGTGCCTGTTACAATTACCAAACCTACAATGACACATTATCATTCAAAGTCCACAGTTCACAACAGGGTTCACTCTTGAACATTCTATGGGTCTGAACAAATGGGTGATATGTACCCAGCATTACAGTACCACACAGAGTATTTCTACTATTAACATGCCCCATGCTCTTTTTTACTTTTTTTCCCTCTGCTTTTTAAAAAAGAATTTTTAATTTTGTAAGAAACAGCCAAATTGTCTCCACAGCAATGAACATTCCAGTTGCTATCCATCCTTGCCAGTACTTATGTTCTGGATTTTGGTTATTCTAATTGAAGTAAAGTGTTATTTTCGACACTTTTCTTTGCAATTCCTTCATGGTATATGATGTGGAACATCTTTTTATATGTGCACATGCCATCTGTCTGTGTATCTTTAAGGTTTTTGTTAAGATCTATGGCATATTTTTTCATTTGAGTTGTTTGTTTTCCTCTTACTGAGTTTTACAAGAAAACTTAATGTGATGGGTAGCAGTCTGAATGAGGAGCGCCTTCTGTAAATATTTTCTTTTTATCTGTAGCTTGTCTTTCACTATGTTGAAAGTCTTTTGAAAAGCAGAAGCTTTTCATTTCCGTGAAGCCCAGTTTACCAATCACTGCATGGATCATTCCTATGGTCTGGTACCTAGAAAGTTATTATCAAACCCACCTAGATTTTCTCCTACATTATTTTCTAGAATTGCTATAGTTTATAGATTATAGACTTTGGTCTATAATCCATTTTAAGTCTTATTTTGTTTTGTTTTGTTTTGGGGGGCTTTTCATTCTTTTAAGTTATTTTTTGACAAATGTATGTCTGTGTCTAGAATCATTTTTTCACATGAATGCCCAGCTGTTCCAGCATCATTTGTTGATGAGGATGTTTTTCACCTTTTGTATTACATGTCCTCTGTCCTCCTGATGAAAACATTATTCAAATGGCTAAGACTTATTTATTGTTGTGGTTTTTTTTGGTTTTTTGGGGTTTTTTTTAGATTTATTTATTTATTATGTATACAGCATGTATGACTGCAGGCCAGAAGAGGGCACCAGATCTCATTACAGATGGTTGTGAGCCACCATGTGGTTGATGGGAATTGAACTCAGGACCTCTGGAAGAGCAGTCAGTGCTCTTAACCTCTGAGCCATCTCTCCAGCCCTAAGACTTATTTATTCATGGATGATACATACACAAACTCACAGCTCTGAGAATTCTGTTCTCTTTCATCAATGTGACTGGGTGAGGCCTAAGACCATTAAACTTCAATAGTAGAAAAAGCAAATTATCAAATATTAAATATGCCTCCATATCTCCAAGAGTCATTTGTGTCTCATATAAGAACAGTAAGTGCAGCCGGGCGGTGGTGGCGCACGCCTTTAATCCCAGCACTCGGGAGGCAGAGCCAGGCGGACCTCTGTGAGTTCGAGGCCAGCCTGGACTACCAAGTGAGTTCCAGGACAGGCACAAAGCTACACAGAGAAACCCTGTCTCGAAAAACCAAAAAAAAAAAAAAAAAGGAACAGTAAGTTTAAAGTTAGTGAGAAAATAGTGAGAGAGAGCTATAGAGGTCATTTATCTCGTTAGTCCCTTTCCATTTTTATCACATTCTACCCATCTTCTTTTTTTTGTTTTGTTTTGTTTTTGTTTTGTTTTGTTTTGTTTTTTGTTTTTCGAGACAGGGTTTCTCTGTGTAGTTTTGCGCCTTTCCTGGAACTCACTCTGTAGCCCAGGCTGGCCTCGAACTCACAGAGATCCGCCTGGCTCTGCCTCCCAAGTGCTGGGATTAAAGGCGTGTGCCACCACCGCCCAGCCTACCCATCTTCTTCTTCATGCTTCTGGAGAATCAATGAAGCCAACTCCTCTTCTTGTTCACTCCTATTACACTGAGTAGATAATGGACATACTTTATTACTCTATAGAAGTGATCTTGTTTGGGAAATACTAATATAGTTCAACTTCCTCACTTAAAGGAAACCTGAAGTTCAAGAAGAGTATGTCCTGCCACAAAAGCATCAGCAAAGTTATCTAGCCCTTAGACACTCTTTTGTTAAAGAAAGTCTCTCATTTGTTAAGTAAATCCTCCCTTTGAAATCAACTAGGTACCATACTTATACAGAAAGGGAACACATTCAAATAATCTATCACAGCAAAAAATCATTTATTTTCTTTCTCTTTTGGGGTGTATGGTTTTCTGTTTCTATTTGTTTTGTAATTCAATGGTTAGAAGAAGCCCTTGGCTATGAGCTCCACAATGAAAGACACTATCCGATTATTCATGGTAGCCAGCACCTGGTAAAGTATTGCATTACAAAAGGACAAGAGAGGAAGGAAACTAAGTAACCCTGGAAGTAAAGGAGGAGGGGGTGCGGCTCTGTGTTACAAGGTCTTTGCCAGGTGGGTTTGTGTCAGATCTGTACCTGAACGGGAGCTTTACCTGAGCGTCTTCAAGTTGGGGTGGGGGAGATGGGACTCACAGGACCCTTCATTGCTCTACTTTGTTCAGGTATCATGTCTAATAGATCAGGTATTGCGCAGTATGTCACCTGTAGTATGCCACCAGCAAGACAAAACATGTCCTTAGACCTGTTCAAGGGTCAGCCATATGAAGAAATTTCTTTTGCTTTGAAAATACTCATTATTGAAATAATTAGATGTTGTATATATGACAGCAACCAAAACAATCTAAAAAGAATAAATTACTTAAATCAAAATTAGCATACTCCTTTTGAAAATATTTTAGTAGGAAAAATGTATTAATTTTTTCAATATTTACCAAAATTTAAGTTGGGCCTAAAGATACAGTAAGAAAACACAAATTAGAAAGGGTGCTTTTATAATAGATACAGTATTAGTGATTTCTATTTTCTCTCTTCTTTTTTTTTAAGCAGACTTAATTCACATTATTTTTCTTATATAATAACCCTTACGTGGTGGCCACAGCTGGAGCCTGGGTCCTCTGAACAGAGACTTTGGTGTGGGTTTTCACAAGATCGTCAGTGAATTCCTGATCAGAAGACATGGTGAACAGTCTCTTTCTAGAGGTTGGGGGTCAGGTAGCTATAGGTCTTAGAGATGGCATCAAAGGTGGCCTTGGCAAAGTTGCCCAGGGTGGCAGTGCAGCCCCTGGCTGATGTGTAGCAGTCATCAATACCGGCCATCATCAGTAGCTTCTTGGGCACAGGAGCAGAGACGATGCCAGTGCCTCTGGGGGCAATGACGAGGTGCACCAACACAGAGAAACAGTGGCCTGTCACATTTCACAGAACAGTGTGGGGCTTGCCAATCTTGTTCCCTCAGTAGCCTTTCCACAAAGGAAAAAATGGACAGCTTGGCCAAGATGATGGCCCCTCGGATGACAGTGACTACTTTCTTGGAGCATTTAACACCAAGACCAACATGACCACTGTAGTCTCCAATAGTGACAAAAGTCTTGAACCTGGTCTACTAGCCAGCCTGTACTGAGTCTGCACAGTGAGTCTGCACTGGCATGATCTTTAGAACCTTTAGGGATGTGCCCAGGAAAAACTCATTATTTCAGATTCCTTAATGGGCAGGGAGAACAGGTAAATCTCCTCCAGGGACCTGATCTTCATGTCTTTAACCTGTCAGCCCAGCTTGATGACGGGGATCTATTCCTTGTCTTTGACTTTACCTTCACAAGCCCCATGGCCTCAACCATGGCCATGGCCTCAACAACAACTGTGGCTCCTAAAACTGCTGCTGAATCCTCCTTGGAAGCAGCCGTGGCCTCATAATGTCCTCCAGGCCCTCCCACTGCATTGGCATCATCCACCATTTGATGTTTACAAGGAAGAAGAAAGAAGAGGAAGAGGAAGAGAAAGAAGAAGAGTTAATGTGCTATAAAATAGAGTCACAGTGAATCCCCATTACATAAGTGGTGGGAAATGACATGGGGAGAGGAAGTAAAATATGTATCTGTACATACACCACAAGGTAGTATTCCAGAGATGATCTTTGTGAACATAAAAGTTTATGCTGTCTTTGATTGGTGAGATTTCAAAACACACTAGCAGTATTCAGGGATCTCGACGCGTCTGCCCTGAATTGACATGTCCTCTGACTGTCTTACTGCTCCACGTGGAGTCTCCTCTCCTAGTTAAACTAGTGTCGCCACGGTTCCCTTTGTGGACTGTATCCAGCGACAGCCCTTGCCTCTTGTCACCTCCCTTCTTTAGCCTGGAGAAAGACATCTCCCAACTCCACTGTGGAGGAGGTGAGTGGAGAGATGTGGCCCGAGGTCCTTTTCCATAAGCTTTCTGACTTTATTCCTGGTAGAAATGATGTCATGATCTCTTTTAACGATGGTACTCTAAGGCAGGTTTTCAAACTCAGCACTGCTGATGTGTTAGGCTGGACAGTTCTTTGTTCTCAATGGCTGCCTTGTGCTTTGAGTTGGAGTATGAAGTAGCATCCCTGGACTCTGCCTGCATCTACTGTCACAGAATTCTCTAGGCCAGTGGTTCTCAACCTGTGGGTCTCAACTTCTTTGGCAAACCTCTATCTCCAAAAATATTTACATTAGGATTCATAACAGTAGCAAAATTATATTTATAAAGTAGCAACAAAAATAATGTTATGGCTGGGGGCTACCACAACATGAGGAACTGTATTAAAGGGTCACAACATTAGGAAGGTCGAGAACCGCTGCTCTAGACACTGCAACATGTTCCCTGGGGAGCGAAGGGTCAGTTAAGAAACCTTGCCTGTGAAGGCTCCTCAATTCTTCCTATATTTCTGGAGACAGGGTTTGGGTCTTTAGCCATATGTAGGTGGGTTCATGTGAAACCTCATCTTGTAAACAGGACACTGTCAAAGCAACTACAAACTCCGCAGCTGTGCATACTGGCACTAGATTACAGCATCAGGCTCTCCCAACAGTCAGTTAGGGGGCAGGGGATGGACTCACAGGGCCCTATCATATACTGCTGATCTGCTGGCAACTGACAGATTTTTAGGAGAGGAGGGAAACGATAATCACTGGTGAGCTCACCAGGCTCTAATAGTCAGTTCAAAACTCAGGTTGACATAATCGGCCCTGATGAAACTCTGTGGGGCACTAAACAAAAACAAAACTAGCAAAAAGGAAAAGAGATTTATTGGAGGGTGTTGGTTGGAATAGCAGGGAAATAAGAGAGGGTAGGAGAGAACAGGATCAACAGGCACATGTATGAAATCATGAAAGAACAAAATTTACTAATTAAAAAGAAGAATAAACTAGAGAAAATTTTAGTTAAAAATTCCAGAGATGATAAAGAAATACAGGCAAGAAAAAAGTAGTTCACAGAAAAACAAAACAAAAATTAAATATGGACTCTTAATCAATAATCACACCTCACCCTTTATTTAATTTCTCTGAACAATGTTTTATATTTTTCAATCAGAAAAAGTATTCACTCCTAATACTTTAAGCATTTTCTAAGAACAAAAACTTTGTTCTATACAACTCCAATACCAATTATACCCATAGGAATAGTAACAATAATTCTTATAATCTAACAAATAGTCCTACCCAAATCTCCCCAACTGAAACCTTAATTGTTTGTATGGTCATGTCTTTCCTCGGTATAGGATCCAATCAAGGTTCATATATTGCATATAATTTCTCTCTAAGCAAAAGTATTCTACCGTTAGTTTTTTTGATGCCAATAATTTTTTTCCTTTTTTGATACAAGGTATGTATGTGGCATAGCCCATGATTACCTCAAACTCATAACCTCCTACCTCAGCCTTCTAAGGGCCAAAATTAAAGGTGTGTGCCACTATTACTTTACACTGACAGCTTTTAATATCCCAAGTCAGCTGTTTTATGAGATATCCAAGAGTATAACTGAATATCTTTTATATTTTCTATGAGACTGAGAACAAGTTAATGGCAACAGCTATAGTTTCTTAGTCTTTATGTTTGCAGAAAATAAGTAATTTACATGTAGCAAATATTCAGTTACTGCTAGAATTTGGTTTTGTTTTTGAGACAGTCTCACTGTTTTGTCAGGGTTAGATTGGTGTAAGCTTGCTGTAAAAAAGAAACTACACAGATAAAGGTACGTGCTCCTTATGTCACAGTAACCCTGACCCCAAGGAACCTATCATTAGCAAGTTTATATCTGATCTTCTAATTTGCTCTTTGTAAGTAATGCTATCTAGATGGTAATACTTTGAAATCATGAAAACATCTTCTGCAATAATCTTCCCGTTTTAATTTCATTTTATTTTTTGTAGGCTTAAGGCAGAAATCTTTCCCCTTTTCTGCTCACTGCTGTATCTGTCCCACTAAGAAAAGTGTTTGGTACACAGCAGACTTTCTATGAGCATGTACTGAATAAATTATCAGTATGAGACTGAACAATTTAAGGGCAAAAGCTATAATTTCTTAGTCTTTAAATCTACAGAAAAATCAGGACTTCACATGTGTAGGGGGAAAGGGCCAGCCAAAGAAACACACCCTGACCCTGAAACCAGAGCCAATGGAAGAAACACACTTTGGCCCTGAAACCAGAGCCAAGGAAACACACTCTGCCTCTGACCTGAGGTTTTCTGCCTCAGCACAAAAACCAGTCAATCCCTGAGCACAACATCCAGCCAATCTCTGAGCTTGTCCATGCTTGGGGATTGAAATCCGACCAATTCCCACCCTGAAAATCTTCATCCTGGAAAAACTTCGCCCCTAAAAAGCTCTATGCCTGTTCAGTTAGGAGCTGCCTTCTTCACCCTGGCAGAGGCAGCAATCTCCTGGATTCCTCCCTCCCATAAATCTCTTGAATGAGTTTTGGGTGAAGACCTTCTTTCCACAGAGTAGAGCAGGACAGAGAAGTACAACTTTCGCCAGAACAGGAGCAAACAGCTATATTTCTGTGAGGGTTTCCCCCTTAGCAGAGTGAAGCAGAGAAATAACAACTTTCCCTAGAGCACAGAAGCAACGCGCATCTCTGAGGGGAAACTCCCTTAGCAGAGTAGAGCAGAGCTGAGCTGTAATGGCTCTCTGGGAGAGGAGCAGGATTGTACATTCCTTTGGGGAAACCATCCCCACAAGAACACTGCTATAAATATAACCTGGCTTCCGACAGCCAGAATACCTTTCTCTTCAGAGCTGTAACACTTACAACATGTAGCAAATATTCAGTTAAGGCTAGAATTTTGCTTGGTTTTGTTTTTTGAGACAGGGTCTCTCCATTATGTAGCTACAGCTGTCCTAAAACTCATTATGTAGATTAGACTGGCTTCAAACTCAGAGATCTGCCTTCCTCTGTCTCCCAAGTGCTAGAATATTAATTTTTAAAGACCACAGATAAATTGTAACATATAGGCCATACTTGTTTTCCTCACACATGAAATATTAAAAACTACAGCTATTTACCTATTGTGGCCGTTTGAATAAGAATGGCCCCCATAGGCTCAAATGCTTAGTCACCAGGGGGTGGCACTATTTGAGAAAGATTAGGAGATGTGGCCTTGTGACAGCAGATGTGGCTTTGTTGGAGGAAGTGTGTCACTGGAAGTGTGGGCTTTCAGGTTTCAAAAGCCCAAGCCAGACTCAGTCTCACTCTCTCTGCCTTTGGATCAGGATGCAGAACTCTCAGCTACTTCTCCAACACCATGTCTGCTTGTGTACTACCATGTTCTCCACCATGATAATGGACTGACCTCTAACAGGTAAGCAAACCTCCAATTAAATGATTTCATTTACAAGAGCTGCCTTGATCATGGTGTCTCTTCACAGGAATAAAACAGCAACTAGGACACCTATGTTACAGCAATAAATAATGAAGGCTACTTTAATACACATATACTATAGGGATATGTGTATTCTACTTAATACATGTATATACTATTTAATATACTATAATATTTATCAAACAAAAATTCAAATTATTATATTATATAAAATTGTAATGTAACACAAATATTATTAACTTTGCTGGCAATCTTGAATGGTATTTTACTGACACAATGCTAATAGAAACTGATTTTAAACAGTAAGTTACTTTACCTGCAATGTTTTTAGTGTTTCCTTCAATCCTTCAATTTCTTTTTCTTTGATTTCTGAAGCAAGTTTGTATTTTCCCTTTAAGAAAAAAAATCACACTTCAATATTTTATTTTAGTGTAAATATAAAAGGAGAAAAATAGAACTCAAGAACCAAAACCTGTATATTAAGCCTAATATTTCACAGACTTTAAACATACATCTATATGACAGAGTATACTTCTGATAGCCTTTAAACATCAAAACGCTGCAATAACCTTTATATAATTATAATTATCATAAAATAAAATATTCTAACTATGACAACTCAATTTATAAGAACACTTCTAAGAGAACTTATAGACACTATATAATTATTAAATTCTTACATAGAATATACAATCATCTCTCAGAATTTACAGGGAACTGAGTCTAAGAGCCCCTATATAAATACCAAAATCTAAGGATGCCCAACCTGTTTATATAAAATGGAATAGTGTTTGCATATAACCCATACATGTTTTCTTACATACTTCAAATTATTTCCAGATTACTTATAATACTTAATACAATATAAATTCTATATAAATAGTTGTTGTAAAACACTGGTTATGAAATGATATCATGAATAAAATATATGTATCCAGCACAGAAACAATTTTTCTTAACTAGTATTTTTAGTTAGTGTCAAGGTGAACCAGGGGTGCAAAAAACTATGAATGCAGAGGGGCAAATATATTCTAATTAATAAGGTATAGGTGTATTTGTATTATAAATATAAAGATAAGGAAGAATTTTCCTTAAAAGCCTCTTGCTTAAGAGTATGTGTATAAATTAACATTGTAAATTCTATGTCCATTGGCATAATTGGCATAATACATGTCAACTGTTAGCATAAGAAAATATTTAGTGCCAGGTAAGTTTCTTGATTTGTTAGAAGTCATGTCTCCTCTCTCAATTAGCTGACAACCAGATACAAGTCATCTCAAGAGTTTTACATTTAAACCAGGTGCTCACACTGAAAAGGCACTAGAGCAGTGGTTCTCAACCTTCCTAATGCTGTGATCCTTTAATATAGTTCCATATGTTGTGGTGAGCCCAACCATAAAACTATTTTTGTTGCTACTTGATAACTGTAATTTTGCTACTGTTAGGAATCATAGTGTAAATATCTGATATGTAGGACATCTGATATGTGATCTCCAAAGAAGTTGTGACCCACAGAGCATGGGATGACTCATAGAAGGAAGTACTGCAGCAGAAGGAACAAATGTTAATTTAGGAGCTGAAGAAGCCTGAATTCTAGCCCCAATTTTACCATGGAAAGTCATCCCATTTGTTAGGCCTGAATATTCTCAATCATAAAATCACAAAGGTCAAGTAACATGATGACCTCAGGTTCTTTCTGTTTGTAAGATTTTAATCAACCAACATTCTCCCTTATTTAACTAACACTCATTTCTATTATAGTGAACAGTGATAAGTTCATCTAACTATATTTTACAAATTAATAGTTACCTTTTCTTCTTCCAAGGCATACATCTTCATTTGTAGCTGTTAAGTTTTAAAATTAAAATACAGGTAAGTAAACTAGTGATTTCTGCTGATCAGGAAGAATATGAAAGGATTCTATATTTCTATATTGAATTTATACAACTTGACCATGTTCTCACATTCAGAAAATATAAATATATGAAAGAAAAGGAAAGGCAATCACTAAAGCACATAAATAACTAAATCATATTTAAATACCAATAATTCCTTTGAAGTTTGGTTTAACCCTCCAGAAATCTTAAATGTCTGAATATTTACTATCTTCTTTTAAGCAATAGCATGTATCATTTTCTAAAGGTATAACTTTATGAAATCATAGCATTTCTATTTGCATGAGCAGTACTAATATCCTGACTTTGCTTAAATACTTATGATAATGAAGTAAAAATGACCTTATTTTAAAAATGTCACTTTAAAACAGCAAGATGAAAGTGAATATGCCAACGGAAAAAATAAAATATTCTAAGCAGCACTAAGGACTTTAGCAAAATTGTCAATATTTTTTCTTTGAGATGTCTCTCTTTTCCACACTCCTCATTTACATTCAATAGTTCTTTACTTAAAAATAAACACATAACCAGCTCTGTTTTGTTATCCCATTCAGGAGTTGTTCCCAAAAGAGTGTATACAAGCTACTTGCCAAACAGAACTATCAGGACAGTTTGGAAGTAACGGTCTTGGTGAATTACACATAAGGAAGCTCTGGGCATGTAGATCTGACAATGAAGAGCCTGAATCATGTGCTAATGGAAATGATCTTTATGCAGCATCCATCACTGGCATTCCTGACAGAATAGATGAAGAAGTTCCAGCTTCTCCTCTCAACACTCACTCTGCATCATTTCCATTCAGATCCTGCAATTTCCATTCAAATATTCAAAATGACTCAAGCCACACTGAAGGGAATCAACCAAAATCCAAAGCATGTAGACAGTATTTCACCTACTCTTCAAAATTTGCTGGGAATCCAAGATTCAGTGTTGGACAAACATATAAGAAATTTGGGAGGAGTTAAGGAGATGCTCAGACCACTTTAGAATTAATGTGGTTCATACTGATGAAAAAATGTGCAAATGTAAAATATGTGGAAAGTTGTTTTCTACGTTATCAGTACTTAAGAAGCATTATAAAATCCATATGACAAAAGAATCATACAAATGTCCAGAGCATGACATGTTCCTTTCACATGCATCAAAATATAGAGGTCATTGCAAAATTCACACTGAAGAGAAAGATTTCAAGTGTACAGAGTATAGCAAGTCCTTTACCCATGGGTTTTCTCTTCATCTTCCTCAGAGAACCAATACAGGAGAAAAACCTTTCATACGTGAAGCACGTGGCAAGTCTTTTACTCAGAGTTCAATGTTTCTTATTCATCAGAGGATCCATACTAGAGAGAAACCTGACAAATGTGATGTATGTGGAAAGTCCTTTATTGTAGGCTCAAAACTTAAAGTTCATCAAAGAATACACATTGGAGA
>CABHPR010151182.1:9622-27717 GCA_902168415.1 Peromyscus melanophrys | reverse complement strand
TGGTCTTTGAGGTCTCATATATGCTCAAGCCACACCCAGTGTTCTAGACCACATCCTATTGCCTGCAGATATAGCTCCTTCTCCACTCTCAGCTTCTCCAGCACCAGGTCTGCCTGCATGCCACCATGTCCACCATGATGATAATAGACTAAACCTCTGAAAATGTAAGCTACCCCAATTAAATGTTTTTCTTTACAAGAGTTGCCATGGTCATGGTGTCTCTCCACAGCAATAAAAACCCTAACTAAGACAGGTACTCTCCCTAAATTAAATCTAGGTTTAATCTTACTTGTTGATAGGTAAGTTTTCAAACTGAAATAGGAAAAATATCAGGCATGCTACCACAGTCTCCACTGACCTCTACATTATGATTCCTTAACAGAGGTAAATTAACCAAGATGACAGAATTTATCTTACTCAACAAAGCTTGCCAATTGTCAGGAGAGAAGGGAGTTAACATTATCATCAGGTGTGCTTCTGCAGATAGCCATAATTTCAAAATACTGTAGAAACAAGGAGGGTTTAGATTTAGAACTTCAGCAGGAATCCAAGTTGTAAAGTCAACCATTCCAATGTTCTAATGCTTCCTGAGGACACATATGCACTAAAAAGGATGACAGAAAGGCCAGAGCAAATGCCCTAGCTAATCATGATACATGATCCTGGGCTCTGTAATACCCCAAAAGCCAAATCTTTTGAGAGATTTTTAAAGGCTATTTTGGAATGCTCACAACTGGCTCCATGCTATAAAGAAAATGTGATAGTAAATTACATAAGGAATCTCTTTCAGGACACTTTCAGGTCAAACACTTGGTGGCACCAGAGGACCTTACTGGAATTTCTTTAAAACATTTCCATGAAATGACCCATCTGAATAAGGACTGACTAGACACATACTAATTATAGCACTAATAGAAGTTTTACTAAGATTGCTGAGGCTGTCCCTTGTTATACTTCCTGTGTCCGCAGAACCCTCCTGATTAAACTGTCATTCTTGTAGATCCTAACCTCAGCTCCTGTAAATTTAGGCTTCCTAAAATTAACCCTACAATGGATTCTGACTGTGTTCTCACCATTGCCTACTTCTTCCCAGGATGGATTGAAACTTCTTGCCATGGAGCTCCAGTTCTGAGGGTAAAAAGAATTTCTTGGTGCTGTGTTTCTAAACAGGTTCTCTAGTGACGTTTTACCAGCAATGTTATTAGAAAACCTTGTAAACCCTTGTCATTAATTCAGAAACTCACTGTCTCCATCATCTGCAGTCTTAAGGAAAAGCAGAGTCAACAGCATGTCAGTACTGTAACACTGTCATGCTCTGTAACACGTATCTTAAAATGGTCTTATTAATTAAAAAAAAAAAAAAAAAAAAACCAGAGTCTGAGAGTGGGGTAAATGCTGAAAGATCAGACAGACAAAGGAACAAGCCATAGCCACCACTTCTTACCTCACCAACTCCTCAGCCTGAAAAAGCCTCTAGTTCCTGTTTCCTCATGCCTTATACACCTTTCTCTGCCCAACCATCACTTCTTGGATTAAAGATGTGTGTGCTTCCCAAGCAAAGGCATGAGATCTCAAGTGCTAGGATTAAATGTGTGTGCCACCACTGACTGGCTCTGTTTCTCTCCTATACTGGATCAATCTCATGTAGTCCAGGGTGGCTTTGAACTCACAGAGATCCAGACAGATCTCTGCCTTCCGAGTGCTAGGATTAAAAGTGTGTGCCACCACTGCCTGGCATCTATGTTTAATCCAGTGGCTTGTTCTGTTCTCTGATCTTCAGGCAAATTTTATTATGGTACACAATATATCACCACAATGCTCTCCCACTACCTCCAACTTCTAAGACTTGTGATGTCCATATGCTCTACAGACATTGGCTTTCACCACACAAACTTGTTAGACACTGCCCTATAAAACTGGCTTTTTCTCCCCGATTTGAGGCATTTCCTTACTTCAGACAAACCTAGTAAAGTACTCTAAGGAATACATAAAATGTGTTTCAAATTTGTATCAACACTGAATGTTAGCACATTTCTCCTACATGACTTAAAACTCAAAGATATTGTCTGGAAATGACTCCAAAGAAATGAGATATTTGGAAGCCATGTTTGAAAAAAATTTATCAGTTACTTTGGTTTCAGCACAATATCTAAACTCCAGGGCATAGATCTTTGGATCTCCTAAATAAACAGATATTAGGTTTCACTCTCCAATACCTAGATTTCCATGCTACCAAGAGATTTGAAACTAGAAAATGCTAAGAAAATTGTAGAAAAAAATCAAACGAATCGGCAAGATAAATATATAATACAGACAGCCTTTATTCCTGGGTCTACAGAGTTAGATCTAGATCTGGAGTCAAGAAACTAGAATCTGCCTGGCACAATGGTATATGCCTTTAATCCCAGTACTAAGGAAGCAGAGGTAGAGGTAGGTGAATCTCTGTGAGTTCTAGGTCAGCCTGGTCTATAAAGTGAGACTCTGGGGCTGGGTGGCAGTGGCACACACTTTTAATTCCAGCACTCAGGAGGCACAGCCAAGCGGATCTCTGTGAGTTCGAGGCCAGCCTGATCTACAGAGCGAGTTCCAAGACAAACACCAAAACTATACATAGAAACCCTATCTCGAAAAAAAAAAAAAAAAAAGGGAGGCCCCGTCTTTAAAAAAAAAAAAAAAAAAGGATAGAAGAAACTAGGACCTGCAGGCCAGCTTTGACCTGTTTTGTATTAGCTGTAAACCAAGAATTGTTTTCACATTTTTAAATAGTTGCAAAGAGAAACCCAAAAAAGGAATAACATACTCACTCATCCAGGACTACCCATGGCTGTTAGATAGCTGTCATGGAAGACTATCTGGTCTACAAGTCTGAAATACTTACAGTATGGCTCTATACACAGAAAGCATGTGCACCCCTAATCCAGATCAACAGAGTCACCAACTGCAGTACTTATGAGGTTTTTAATCTTTATGCATACCTAACTATTTGATTTCCTCTTTGTAGACAGCCCAGAACCTTAAATGAGTAAATGCACAGTATTTCTTAGATTATACCTCCAATCATTAGCCTCAATATTGCTTTCTGAATTTTTGGCCACCTGTGGGATGAGCCCAACAATGGACTGAAATTGTGATTTGAAGATTGTTTTTGTTCTCTTGGTTTAAATTGGTGCTCTTAGCTACTAATTTAGTATAATCAGTAATAATTATTTTTAACTTGGCATTTTTCCATGTTGGCATGGAATGGATATGGAACTGTTTTATAGATATTGTCCTATCTAATAAACTAACAATCAAAAAAGACAGGAAATATATATAAAATATAAACAGCCATCGCCAGGATCACTCATACATGTTACCATGACTTCATAAAACAGTGTAGATTTGATTTATACATCCTAAATAATAATAGTCTCCTCTCTGGGTCAAGTTGAAGAAGGGGGTGAGGACTGAGAAATGAACTCACTTGAAAAAAGAACAGAACATTCAGAACGAAGAGGTTCTGAGAACACCAGCACCAATACTATGTTGTTTGTGTCAGAAAACCTGTGCCTAGTAGTTATTTTCATAAGAACATTTAAAAAATAATAAAACTGCCACTGTTTTGGACCAATGCAAAAACTTTAAGGTACTTGTTTACTTGGGTAAAACACCTAGTTTATAATAATAAATAAATAAATACTTCACTCTCAAAACTAGCTTCAAGATCCTCATGTTGTTACCCTGATCTATCTTAAAATATTGCATCACAAATTTTTCAATCCCAATCAGCCCCCCAACTTAAAATTATCCACCTAAAGGCATTTGAGCCTAAACCTACAAACCCTCTCTATATTCTCATCCTGATATGCCTCTTTTGAAACCTTGAGATTATAAAATGTTCAAACTACAATGAGTTCTAATAAATACAGCTGGGGTTTTTTTGGGTTTTTGGGGTTTTTTTTGGTTTTTTCGAGACAGGGTTTCACTGTGTAGCTTTGCGCCTTTCCTGGATCTCTCTCTGTAGACCAGGCTGGCCTCGAACTCACAGAGAATCCGCCTGCCTCTGCCTCCCAAGTGCTGGGATTAAAGGCGTACGCCGCCGCCGCCGCCGCCGCCGCCGCCGCCGCCACCACCACCACCACCGCCCAGCTACAGCTGTTTTTAACAGGTTGTTTAATGATATTCTGGTCAACACAGCACAGTAATTTTCACACTGCTAACACTATGGACAGTTTCTTCATTTATACAAGTTTGTAAAGTACTATAGGAATCTGACTTTATTTTTCTCCCACTGACACCCAGTTTTAATACTATTTATTAAATAATCTATTCTTCCTTGTTGACTTAAAAGCTAATTCTATCATTAATTAAATTACCATATGTATTTGGTTCTGTTTCTGGATTGTATTATGGTATGTCTACTGAACACATATTGATAAATACAACAAAACTATTTTAACTTTTAAAATCTTTATTTATTTGTGTGTATATGTATATGCGCGTGTGCATGCACATGTGTAGAGGTCACAGGCACGTGTAGAGGGAGTGGGAGGATTGAACTCAAGCATCTGACTTGGCAGTAGGTGCCTTTACCAGCTGAGCCATCTCACTAGTCCTATTTAATTATTTTATAGCTTTATAATATGTTTAAGGATCAAAGTGCCACTACATCATTCTCCTTTTTTCCCCTAATACTTTCCAGGCTATTCCTCTATGTTTATATAAGTCCTGGAATCAGCCTAAGTACTCCCAAACATGCTCTTGTTATTTTAAAAAGAATTGCCGGGCGGTGGTGGCGCACACCTTTAATCCCAGCACTCGGGAGGCAGAGCCAGGCGGATCTCTGTGAGTTCAAGGCCAGCCTGGGCTACCAAGTGAGTTCCAGGAAAGGCGCAAAGCTACACAGAGAAACCCTGTCTCGAAAAACCAAAAAAAAAAAAAAAATTACATTAAATTTTTTGATTTACTGAATTTTATTTTTTTTAATGTATTTGAGTTTTTTGTCTGAATGTATGTCTGTGTATCATATGCATGCCTAGTACCTGTGGAGGCCAGAAGAGGGCATTGGATCTCCTGGAACTGGAGTTGTGATACTGGGAATTAAACCTGGGTCCTCTATAAGAGCAGCCAGTGCTCTTAACCAATGAGCCATCTTTCCAGCCCCTCCTATTCTGAATTTAATACTGTTGATTCTCCCTATCTAAAAAACAGATATAGCCAGGTGCATCTGAAAATCCCTGTAGTCTCTGCTACTCAGAAAGCTGAGGTAAAAAGATCACCTGAGCCCAGTCGTTCAAGACCAAACTGGACAGCAAGACTTAGTCTCAAACAAACTCAGAAACCAAGCACGACTTATAGTTAAAAATCTACACAAAGTTCAGTTTGCACTTAGTAGTCACCTGTTTTCTCTGTCCATGGACAGGACTGTAGGTCTGTCCCTCACATAATCCTGCCCTGGTAACTCCCATATTCTGTACCACCATGTGAGCCAGACTTACCTTAAAATTTCCCATAATTTCTAGTCAGATTTCAACTCTGTCATTTGAACTGTTAATCTGAGACATCACTCCTAAGAAGAAGAACCATCAACTTAATCTTTGCTCTTTAGGTGTTAACTGTACTTTGATGGAAAGGCATTAGAAGTATTATCATGAATGCGTTAATTGAGAATAGATTGCAGATAAAATCACAGCTTATACTTTTTCTGTTTGATTACATGATACACCACCCTGCAGAAACATAGGCCTAGCCCTGAGCCTTCACCACTCTCAAAAACACTCATTCCCTATAACATTTGTAAGATGGAAACAGAAGTTTTCAGCAGAATTGTCCTCAGTGTTATATCAGAAAGCTTAAAAATTCTGAAGCCACAAATATCATTGATTTTGGTGGGAATTGTCATGAGCCCATGTTTCAAATGCTATACTACCTCCAAATATATGTAAGAAATTAAAAAATTTGTAGTAAATATTAGAATATAAGATTTACTTTATTTTACGTGTATAAATGTTTTGCCTACATGTATGTATATATACCATGTCCAGGTCTGGAACCTGCAGAGGCAAGAAAAGGGTATCAGATGCTCTGGAAATGGAGTTATGGATGATTATGAGCTCCATCTTGGTGCTGAGAAAAGGACCCAGGTCCTCTGCAAGAGCAACAGGTGGTCTTGGCCACTGAGCATCCCTCCAGCCCCTGGAATGTTTTAAACGGATGCTGAAGATGGTAGTCTGAAAGGGGAATACTTACCTTTTGCCATTTCAGTTCTTGTGTCTCCGTAATAATTTTAGCAATCTGCTCTTCATATTGAGTCTCTGCTTCCTAAATTGAAAAGAAAAAGGATGCCATGAAAACTAACACTCCAGGCATTTAGTTCCAGCTCTTTCCAGTGAGACAGAAATGGCACACCTTCACATTCACAGAGGAAAACCTAGCATTCTACAAATTAAATTTATAAATCCAGCAGAGGACTGTGGCCCTATATCGATCAAGTAATCTAAAATCTGGATGAGGTTAGGCATGGTGGACACACATTAATATCAGCACTTAGGAGGCAGAGGCAGGTGCATCTCTTAGGACATGAGGGTCTTAGTTCAATCCCTAGAATCCATGTAAAGGTAGAAGGAAATAACCTACTTCACAAAGATTTTTCTCTGACCATCACACATATGCTGTCGCATGAGCACACAAACACATCATCATCGTCATCATCATCATCATCCTCATCAAAATTTCCTTAAAGAAAAAATACAGTCTTAATAAAAAGATAATCTTCCCCAGAAGCTTCCCAACATGCATGCCCTATTATCTCATTGCCATAATGGGGTTACATGTAATCTCTAATTAAATTCAGTCACTGGCAGGGAAGAGTACTTCATGAATAACTACTACCAATGAGGACTTCTCTGACTCATACCGGTAAGAAGTGAACCCTAAGACACAACCAGGGTTTTTCTAAAATTGAAAGAAGGAAGGAAATACATGCCAACAAATACCAACATTATATGCTACACAAAAAGCGAAGGTGACATTAGAATCTCTTGCAGTAATATATATCTATAATTAAAACTGACTGGCCAGAGATGGTAATACATGCCTGTAAACTCATCTACTCAAAAGGGAGACAGATGAATTTCAAGTTCAAGACCGGTTGAGTAACACTGGGAGACTTATGTAAAAATAAATAAATACACACATATGCATTATACACAATATGCATACATTTCTCCTAAAAAGAGTTGTGTTAGAATGTAGAAGAGAACTGGAGAGGTGGCTCAGCAGTTAAGAGCACATCTTGCTCAGCAGAGGACCTGGGTTTGGTTCCTGGCACCTACACGGTGGCTCACAACTTACTCTAATTCCAGGGGATCAGACATCCTCTTCTGAACTTCAAGAGCACCAGGTAAAACACTCAAAAACATAAAATAAATACATCTTTTAAAAGATTTTTTTGATGTCGAAGGTACTGCTTTCACCATGTTAATGTGGTTACACTATTTTTTAGTAAGAAAGTAGATTGTAAGATTTTTACCATGATAGTGTTCTCAGTTTTATGTATATATTGATTGATCCAGGAGACGATTTTATAAGACAGGTACTCTTCCTATTTTAGCTGAAGAAACTGAGGTAGCAAAGGGATAGTTTCTCGATGTCCTAGTTTGCTTTCTGATGTTGTGATAAAAACCCTGACTAAAGCAACTTGGGAGAGGAGATAGAAGGTTTATCTCAGTTCACAGTTTATATTCCAGCATCAAGGGAAGCCAAGGAAGCAACTCAAGGCAGGAACCTGGAGGCAGGAACTGAAACACAGACCATGAAGGACCACTGCTTACTGGCTTGCTTAGCTTGCTTTCTTAGTCCAAGACCACCTTCCCATCAGTGACAGCACCCACAGTGGGATGGGTACTCCCAAATCAATCATCAAGAAAATGCCCCATAGACATGCCCACAGGCCATCTGATAGGGGAAATTCCTCTTTCTCCTTCCCTCTTCCCTCTTCCCAGGCAACTCTAGTTTGTGTCAAGCTTATAAAACACTAACCACAGGGAGGAAAGGGTATATTTGCCTTACAGGTTGCAGTCTACCATCAGGGAAAGTCAGGGCAGGAGCTCAGGCAGAAACTGAAGCAGAGACCATGGAGGAATGCTGCTTACTGGTTTGTCTCACTACCATTCTTAATCAGTCCAGACCCACAGACCCAAGAATGGTGGCTCACAGTAGAGCAAGCCCTCTTACATCAGTTAGCATTTAAGAAAATGTTTCACAGACATGGTCACAGGCCAGTCTGATCTGTCTGGGCAATTTGTTGAGGTTCCCTCTTCCTAAGTGACTCTAGGTTTGTGTCAGGCTGACAGCTGAAGCTAGTCATGACACCCAACATTACACAGCAGGCCCACTGTGAGCCAGCGCTGTATTTGCTTGTTTATATTTGAGGTAAGATCTTGTTATACTGCCCACGTTTGTCTGGAACTCCCAGCTCAACCACCCAAGTAACTGACACTATGGGCATTGTTAACACTAGAGCTTGTATTTGATCCCAAATTAGAGTTAGTTGTGAGCCACCGTGTAGGTGCCAGGAACCAAACCCAGGTCCTCTGCTGAGCAAGATGTGCTCTTAACTGCTGAGCCACCTCTCCAGTCCTCTTCTACATTTTAACACCACTGTTTTCGGAAGAAATGAATGCATATTGTGTATAATGCACATGTATGTATTTATTTATTTTAGATAAGTCTGTCTCCAAAGTCTCTTAAATATGAATTATATTATCTTTAAGAGAGTGTGGATTTGGGGCCGGAGAGATGGCTCAGAGGTTAAGAGCACTGGCAGCTCTTCCAGAGGTCCTGAGTTCAATCCCCAGCAACCAAATAATGGCTCACAACCATCTAGAATGAGATCTGGTGCCCTCTTCTGGTATGCAGGCATACATGCCGGCAGTATACTGTATACATAATACATGAATCTTAAAAAGAGAGAAAGAGAGAGATTGTGGATATAAGACATAGGGATTGCTATAATACACTGCTTCAACAATTCTTCATACTCTTTATAGCCCACACAAGTTGGAAAATCTGTTACCAGGGTCAGTAAGATGGCACAGTGGGTAAAGGCACCTGCAGCACAAGTGTAGTGACCTGAGTGTAATCCCTATGACCCACATGATAGAAGGGGAGATCAGACTACCAAAAGTTGATCTCTGACTTCTAGACACATGTCATGACACGTTTGAGTCCACCAATACATCACACACACACACACACACACACACACACACACACACACACACACACACGCACGCACGCACACGCACGTTTTTAAAACCTTTTGCCTATATGTAAGTACATTCTGATTTTAGTAGAACATTTTTCAAATAGAAATAGTTGTATGAAAAAAACATAAAGATTAAGAACTGACATGAGGGCTGAAAGACAGCACAATGGTTACAAGGATATGAGTTCAAGTCCCAACACCCACATCAGGCAGCTCACAACGGCCTCCAACCCCAACTCCAGGAGGAACTGATGCCTCTCGCCTCCGCTGGCACCTGCACTTACATGCACATATTCACACACACACACACACACACACACACACACACACACACACACACACAATTAAAAGAAAAAAATAAATATTTTTTAAATAACTAATAGGACTGTGTTAATAGTTTCCATATCAGAAACCTTCCTTATAATTTGTTAATATAAAAACAGCCTCTTTAGTACTATTTTAAAAATGAACTTTTGGGCCATTTCATCAATACTAGAGACATTAGAGCAATTTTAGAAAGACAGATTATAAATTTTAAAGGAGAGTAAAAGTAGCCAGTTACAGTTTGGGTTTCCTGAACACACGCCTGCTGTATGTGCTAGGTCCCTAAATCTGTTCAGGGTCAACAATTGAAAGGGTCTGACCAACACACAGCCCATCTTGTAAAACTACAGCCTGAAGCAAGCACTTTAAAGAAGCACAGCACTTTCTAAAGGTTATAAAGAGTAAATAAAGCATCAAATTACTCCTCCTTTATGGTTTTTGTAAAAACACTTCAATCCTTGTAGTCCTAAGGCATCTAATAAAAAATAAGCACTTTTAGGATTCTATATTCTGGGATACTTTATTGAACTTGGAGATAGGATTTTTCTTGCTAAATTTATTTTCTTTCATTGACAATCTCATAGGAATTTTTATTAAAACTTTTTAAAGTTGCTTGATGGAGTGAAGAAAAACATAAAAGCTAATTAATAAAGATTAAAAATAAGCTTAATAGAAAACTTGAAGCTAAAGTGCCAAGAAAGTATAAGTATATAGCAATGCTACTTTTGGCAGTGTGGCTAATATCCATTTATCAGATTCCATGTAAAATAAAGGTATGTATTCTACAGATTGTAATGATCCAATCAATAGTAATAGCACTGAAAGGTGATATAAGATTATTTGCTACAGATTACACTACTGTGTGGTCAATTTTGTCTCAGTTTCCTTAGCAAATCATTGTTACTTCACACGATCTAAAATTCCATTGAATTATATTTATTGTTTACATAGAACCCAAGGACTTATTACCATTGGATACTTAACTGATTTTTAAAGTAATTTTTATTTATAATTTTATCATAACACACACTATATAGTAACACAGTTGTTAACTGGCATGACATGTTGGACCTACAAAACCTGAATCTTCTTAAAAGTACAGGCCCAGAAGTGGTTTATAAAATGACATCAAGTAAATGCATACTTTAATGTTCTAAAAGCTTCATGGTAAAGGTCTTTCATCCTCCTTATACAACTGATTTGGATCAGAAATATATCTTTTTAAAAAACTTTCAAACCCCTTCTAACTTTTAGAATCCAATAGATTTCACATTGAAATAGGAATTACCATGTTGTTTTCAATACAGTACAATATAGGCTCTCAAGTTCAACATAATTCCTACCCTATATGGTGGTCATATGCCAACCACCCAAATCCTGAATTTGTGACCCCTGTGCTATTATTGACCATCTTTACTCCTTATCAGTAATCCCATGGATCTGTCTGTCAAGGTTATTTATCAGAATCAAATCTAGGACTTGGGAGGAATTGACAGCAAGCTTGCCTAGCATATATGAAGCCCTCTGAGCTCAATCCCCAGCATGTACTGGTGCATATCTAAAATCTAGCACTTCAGAGATGGAGGCAGGAGGATCAGGAATTCAAGGCCACCCTTGGCTTCACCAGTTCAAGGCAAGCCTGGAGCACAGGAGACTGCCTCAAAATAAATAAAGAAGAAAAGGAGTCAAAATTCTAAAATGCACATACTATGGATTCAATATTAGCTACTTTGTTGATTCAGATTGTTAAACTGTACATCTTTACTAATTTAAATCATCCCATTGTTTTCAAATTGTATCATTACCGATTTAGCCCAACATAGCAGTGCACACCTTTAATCCCAGCACTGGAAAGACACAGGCAAGGGGATCCCTTTGAGTTAGAGGCCAGCCTGGTCTACACAACAAGTGCCAGGCCAGCCAGGGCTACATGGTGAGACTAGTTCCTTTCTTCCTTTCTTCCTTTCTTTTTTTTTTTTTTAAATTTATTTATGTATACAATGTTCTGCCTGTGTGTACACCTGCAGGCCAGAAGAGGGCACCAGATCTCATTATTGATGGTTGTGAGCCACCACATGGTTGCTGGGAATTGAACTCAGGACCTCAGAAAGAACAGCCAGTGCTCTTAATCTCTGAGCCATCTCTCCAGCCCGAGACTAGTTTCTTAAAATTGAAAAATAGCTGGGCGGTGGTGGTGCACGCCTTTAATCCCAGCACTTGGGAGGCACAGCCAGGCGGATCTCTGTGAGTTCGAGGCCAGCCTGGTCTACAGAGCGAGATCCAGGACAGGCACCAAAATTACATGGAGAAACCTTGTCTCAAAAAACAAAAAAACAAAAAAAACTGAAAAATAAATTATTGGTGGGTGTTAGCTTTGAATCTGTAAGTATGTGTGTTTCTTCCTTCCCTCAAGTCTCAGAGATCTATGTGGAAGAGGAGCTGGAAAAATTGTGAGAGCCAGGGGTGATGGATGCAAGGTGATAGTGTTTTCCAGACACAACAGGACTGACACACATGAACTCACAGAGAGTACGACAGCATGCACAGAAGCTGCACAAGTTCAAACCTGGCAAAATCCCAACATGTAGAAGGAGAAATGGGAAAATCCCACCTCTAATCAAGAAGCTATCTGCAATAGATAGCTTCTGGGAGAGGGAGAAAACAGTTTTCTTCAATGAAGAGACACTAAGTATAATCAACCATAAGTAGACCACAAGCTCAGGAACAGTTGGCCAACACAAAATGGGCTTCACATTTTTCTTTTTCTTTTTTTCTAAGGGGTGGTGTGTGTGTGTGTGTGTGTGTGTGTGTGTGTGTGTGTGTGTGTGCGCGTGCGTGCGCGCACCCATTTGTGCTTTGGTGTGTGTATCTCTGGGTGTGTGTGTGTACTTTTTGTTTTGGTTTTGCATTTGTTTTTAAAAGAGAAAGAATATAAAGTTGGGCCAGTAGAGAATAGGAGGATTTGGGAGGAGTTGGGGGAAGGGAAAGAATATGACCAAAATATATTGTATAAACAGTTTGGGACATGGGAGGGCAGGGTAGAGTAGGGAATACATGGAGGGGTAACTAAGACTAAAGACTTCTGAAAAAGTCAGATGAAAATTACTTCTGCAAAATCTTTCTAGAATAGAAACATACGCACATATAAAAAGAGTTCATGGAGTCGCCCTACAGCAGGGCAACAATGCCTCAGCTAAAGATCACAGGCTAACAAAACTCCAGTGTCTGAGATGGGCTGCTTCTATTGCAGTTGTTGGCGAGTGAAGTCCCAAACACTGCCCCAAACAGTGCAGTGCTGGCTCTTAGTTACCTCCCAGAACGTAATGGCAAGACCCTCTTGCTGAAGATGCCACATACTTGAGTCACAGAACATGAAGAAATCAAACTGCTATTGACCTGAAAGCTTCATCCCACGTCTAGACCATGGCAAGTTTTAATTGCTGGAAAGTGCTAAGCATACTACCAGAGGGAAAAAGTAAGCATCAATTTTTTTTGTTTTTGGTTTTTCGAGACAGGGTTTCTCTGTGTAGCTTTGTGCCTTCCCTGGATCTCACTCTGTAGACCAGGCTGGCCTCGAACTCACAGAGATCCGCCTGGCTCTGCCTCCCGAGTGCTGGGATTAAAGGCGTGCGCCACCAACGCCCGGCGTAAGCATCAATTTTACCCAGCTATGAAACCTATGAGCTACAATAATGACCAACCTGACTAGATATGCCCACCAGTACAATAGTGGTATGAATGTCATAGGAGTAACTAACCCCTGTCTAGGGTTTTAGGCCAGTTCCCAAGATGGAACCCATGCCTGTCACCATTATTGAGGCCAAGAACACATGGGTAGAAAGGTCATATGCCATAGGGGACAGCCTACTGCGATTAATCTGCAAAAGGAATATAGTATTAAACCTACTCCTAATGACTTATTGTTACACCCATAGATTAGTGCATTTCTCAAACATCATTAGAGAGGCTTCTTTTTGTACTAGATGGCAATAAACATGAGACCCACAGTTGGCAAGGTTCAGAGAATAAGAGACTCCAGTGTGGAATATTCCTTTACATTGTGTGAATATATGTCGTCATGATTGGTTTAATAAAGAAGCTGACTGGCTAATAGCTGGACAGGATAAGGTTAGGGGGAGAGTCAAACATAATTCTGGGAAGAAGAAGGGCAGAGTCAGAGGAGTAGGGAGCAGATGCAGAGAGAAGCAAGGATATGCCATACTGAGAAAAGGTACCAAGCCACAGGGTAAAGCATAGATAAAAATATGGGTTAATTGAAATGTAAATGTTAGCTAGTAATAAGCCTGAGCTATGGGCCAAGCATTTGTAATTAATATTAGGCCTCTGTGTGGTGGCTTGGGAGAGGCTTGTGGGACAGAAACTTCAGCCTACACTGCAGAGTGCTCACACCTAAATGGGACATCTGTAACACAGAAAATGGGAAGAAAAGACTGTAAGAGCCAGAGGCAGTAGATGACAAAACTGTTTTCCAGACATAACAAGGTAGTTGCACAAAAAAATTCACAGTGGTTGTGAAAGCATATACAAGACCTATGCAAGCTCAAGACTGACAAAATTCCAGCATATAAAGGGTAGTAGTCAAGAAATCCCACCCCTAGATGAGAAGCTATATCTTCCAGGAGAGGGAAAGTTAGTTTTCCTTAATGGCTTCTCATAGATGGGACACACCCCAGCTGATGGCCACACATACAAGCATATATAAAGGGGCTAGAGAAATGGCTCAGCAGTTTAGAACACTGGTTACTCTTCCAAAGGACCTAGGTTGAATTCCCAGTACCCATATGGTTGATCACAGCTGTCACTTCAGTTCTAGGGGATCTGATTCCTACTTCACTGTGGGTACCAAGCATACATGTACACACATACATGCAGGCAAACAGTCATACACATAAAATAAAACAACAAATAAATTTTTAAGTAAAATATACAAAATTCTCTCCGGGTGGTGGTGGTGGTGGTGGTGGTGGTGGTGGTGGTGGTGGTGCAGCACACCTTTAATCCCAGCACTCGGGAGGCAGTGGCAGGCGGATCTCTGTGAGTTCAAGGCCAGCCTGGGCTACAGAGTGATTTCCAGGAAAGGCTCCAAAGCTACACAGAGAAACCCTGTCTCAAAAAACCAAAAAAAAAAAAAAAAATGTACAAAATTCTCAAAGAATTAACAAAAATATGAATTAAAACTGGGTATGGTGGCTCACATTTTTAATCTTAGCACTTGGGAGGCAGGTAATCTCTGTGAACCATCTCAAAAAAAATATGTTTGTGCACATATATTTAAAAAAAAAATGAAGTTTGACCTCTGGCCCCTACATATATGTGCACATACACCCCACACACACACACACTCACAAGTGATATGCATAAACATATATATATACAAGTGATATGCATAAATACATACACACCTATGCACATACACACAATAAATGCATGCACTCTTCTTTTACTAATCTTAAATATAGCAAAAGTTTCTTTGTTTGAAACAGGATGTTATGCATCCCATGCTAGCTTCTAACTCACTATGTATCCAAGGATGACCTTGAACTTCTGACCTCTTAACTCTATCTCCCTGGGATTAACTGCTTGAGCTACCACATGTGGTGTTAATGGGTGTTGGGGCTCAAACCCAGTGCTCCCCAGCCCCTCAGAAGACATTTAAAGAGTCATGAATTTCAAGCTGGAAATAGCAAACAAAATATAATATTTAAAACATAAAACATTTAAGTTTTAGTGTCTCGAAGTTGTTTCACTTAAGGAAAGGCAGCATTTTAAGTTTATCAAAATATTTCTCTTTTTTATTTTTATTTTATTTTATTTTATTTTACAATACCATTCAGTTCTACATATCAGCCACGGATTCCCTTGTTCTCCCCCCTCCCGCCCCCCTCCCCTTCCCCCCAGCCCACCCCCCATTCCCATCTCCTCCAGGGCAAAGCCTCCCCCGAGGACTGAGATCAACCTGGTAGACTCAGTCCAGGCAGGGCCAGTCCCCTCCTCCCAGGCGGAGCCAAGCGACCCTGCATAAGCCCCAGGTTTCAAACAGCCAACTCATGCAATGAGCACAGGACCCGGTCCCACTGCCTGGATGCCTCCCAAACAGATCAAGCCAATCAACTGTCTCACCCATTCAGAGGGCTTGATCCAGTTGGGGGCCCCTCAGCCATTGGTTCACAGTTCATGTGTTTCCATTCATTTGGCTATTTGTCCCTGTGCTTTATCCAACCTTGGTCTCAACAATTCTCGCTCATATAGACCCTCCTCTTTCTCACTAATTGGACTCCCGAAGCACTTGCTCAGCTATGTTCATATCAGCATTGTTTGTAATAGCCAGAACCTGGAAACAACCTAGATGCCCTTCAACTGAAGAATGGATAAATAAAATGTGGTACATATACACAATGGAATACTACTCAGCAGAGAAAAACAATGACATCATGAGGTTTGCAGGCAAATGGATGGATCTAGAAAAAATCCTCCTGAGTGAGGTAACCCAGACTCAGAAAGACAAACACGGTATGTACCCACTCATAGGAGGATACTAGATGTGAAACAAAGGATGACTAGACTGCTACTCACAACACCAGGGTGGCTACCTGGAAAACAGGACCCCAAGAAAGACACGGGGATCACCCAATGACGGAGAAATGGATGAGATCTACATGAACAGTCTGGACGTGAGTGGGGGAAATGAAGGGCGAGGGTCGAGGGAAAGAGAGCTTGGGGGAGCGGGAGACCCCAGCTGGATCAAGAACAGAGAGGGAGAACAAGGAATAGGAGACCATGATAAATGAAGACCACATGAGAATAGGAAGAAGCAAAGTGCTAGAGAGGCCCACAGAAATCCACAAAGATACCTCCACAATAGACTGCTGGCAATGGTCGAGAGACAGCCCGAACTGACCCACTCTCGTGATGGGATGGCCAAACACCCTAATTGTCGTGCTAGAAACCCCATCCAGTGACTGAGGAATCTGGAAGCAAAATATTTCTTTATAATGCTTACCCAAGCCTTTTCTCCATTTTTAACCACATTTCTTCTTTAAACACATTTTTGTTACACTAATAGATAACTTTCATATAATTTTTATATAAAATGTTATGCTAACATGCAACTTACATGGCATGAAATTTATAGTAGAAAATTTCAATAATTTTAAAACTTAGAACAAGGTTTATAATGTTTCAGGTTTTTTTCTCACTTGTAGCTTATTTTCAGAACAGGAGTGTTGGCTTCCTTGTCTAGAATATGAGATTTTACAGATGTTAAAAGAAATACTAACCAGGTGGTGGTAGTGCACACCTTTAATCTCAGCACTCAAGAGGCAGAGGCAGGCAGAACTCTGTGAGTCTGAGACCAGTCTGGTCTACAAAGTGAGTTCCAGGACAGCCAAGACTGTTACACAGAGAAACCCTATCTCAAAAAAAAAAATTTTAAACAGAATGCTTACTTGGGGCTGGAGATATGGCTCAGAAGTTAAGAGCTCTGGCTGCTCTTCCAAAGGTCCTGAGTACAATTCCCAGCAACTACATGGTGGCTCACAACCATCTATAATGGGATCTGATGCCTTCTTCTGGCATAAAGGCATACATGCAGATAGGGCACTTTTATATACAAAATAATCTTTTAGAAGATGTTAAGTTTTAAAATTTAAAAAGAAAGAAAGAAAAGAAATTATAACAACAAAGTAACTAAGAGAGTGGCTGGTCAATAATGAACATTAGATAAAAACAAAAAACAAACCACAACAAAGCCAAGCAAAAACCCAAGATCATTGCTACAGTGGCTTTTGTTCATTTTCTTCTTTCCAGAAGTAGCTGCAGTCTACCCTATAACAGAGTTAACAGTACAGTATTCAGACTTAGATCAGCACAACCTCAGGAAGAGGATGCTTTTGAAGTTTTGCATTACATAGCTATCTTGCTGTTTTAGGGTTTCTATTGCTGTAACAGAAACACTGTCTTAAGAGTTAATATTGCTGGAATGAAACATCACAACCAAAAGCAACTTGGGTAGGAAAGGGTTTATTGCACTTATACTTCCATATAACAGCTCATCATCGAAGACAAAGAACTTAAACAAGGCAGATATATGGAGGCAGAAGCAGACACAGAGGCTGTGAAGGTGTGTCGCTTGCTCAGCCTGCTTTCTCATAGAAGCCAGGACCATCAGCCCAGGGATGACACCACCCACAATAGGCTGGGCTTTCCCACATCAATCATTAATCAAGATAATGCCTCACAGGCTTATGAAGGCATTTTCTCAATTGAGGTTCCCTCTTCTCGGATAACCCCAGCTTGTGTCAATTTGACATAAAATTAGCCAGCACAAACACCATGACCAAAGGTAACTTGAAAGAGTTTATTTAATATTATCGCCTGTGGTCCAGGGAAGTCAAAGCAGGACATGATGGCAGGAACCTGAAAGCAGGAACTAAGGCAAAGGCCATGAAGGACAGCTGCTTACCTGCTTGCTCTCTCTAGCCTGCTCAGATTCTTTTTTTTTTTT
>CABHPR010151181.1:0-38719 GCA_902168415.1 Peromyscus melanophrys | reverse complement strand
TTTTTTTGGTTTTTCGAGACAGGGTTTCTCTGTGTAGCTTTGCTCCTTTCCTGGAGCTCACTTGGTAGCCCAGGCTGGCCTCGAACTCACAGAGATCCGCCTGCCTCTGCCTCCCGAGTGCTGGGATTAAAGGCGTGAGCCACCAACGCCCGGCTATGGAGAGTATTTCTTACCTGACTGAAATGATGTTTCCTACTGAAATGTGAATGCTTTATTTGATCTTAAATAGTCAATGATGTCACTAAATGTATTTGAATGAATGGTGAGGGTTGTTGTGGTAGTGACAGCTTTAGTTCTTTATGAGAAAGCAAAGATCATATAAATTCTTTAGTATGCAGTAAGAAAAATATTTTTTAACATACGAATGTTGTCAGGACCGCTGTAGTGTCCTGAAAACACGCAAATCAGTGAAATGTTTAAGTATCACACATATATTAAAAACACAATTTTAAAATGAAATTTCACATTACAGGGTAAGATGGCTAAGAATTAAAATGAGGGCTATAGAAATTAAGCAGACTATTTACATGCATATAATTTGAAAATGAGAAGAAAAAAATTTGTAGGTAAAGTTCTTCAGTTTTTAAAATGTTCAATTGTATATAATTTTTGAGTAAAAGAACTTAAAAATTGAAACATTTTTGCAAGTCCACCTATCTGTAGTTTATTCATTCTCTACAAAAGCAAAAGGACCTGAGTTACCAGGAATTAGGGGAAGGAAATGATAAGGTGAAGTACTAAGGATTTTAGGGCCTCTTACTATACAGTTGGATCAACATCTTAAACACCTGTCTTGCCCATAAGATGCATGACACAAAAAGTACACCCAAATGCCATCTACATCTTCTATATGATAGTGATATATCTAAAAGTCAGTTCATAACTTATAGCAAGTGAACCACTTAAATAAAGATATTAATTTTGGAAAGATTTATGCATGTATAGGACAGGAGGCATAAGGAGGTATTTCTGTACCATGTACATTCACTCATGGGAGCCTAAAATGAGCCCATTTTTTAATTGTCATTATAAGAATTATCACTTATAGCCAGGCGGTGGTGGCACAAGCCTTTAATCCCAGCACTCGGGAGGCAGAGGCAGGCGGATCTCTGTGAGTTCGAGGCCAGCCTGGGCTACAGAGTGAGTTCCAGGAAAGGAGCAAAGCTACACAGAGAAACCCTGTCTCGAAAAACCAAAAAAATAAAAAAAAAAGAATTATCACTTATAAAGCAAGAAAGAAGGAAAATTGGATAGGATTTAACTGGAGAAGAAGAGGGAGAGTAACGTAAAATCACACACACACACGTGTATATATGAGAGAGAGAGAGAGAGAGAGAGAGAGAGAGAGACAGAGACAGAGACAGAGAGACAGAGACAGAGACAGAGACAGAGAGAGAGACAGAGAGAGAGATATGATATGATACAATATGATAAGATAATATCTCCTCCAGGAGTCATCTAACAAAATTCAATGTTAGGTAAGGGAAACCTCCCTTTCAGTTTTTGGTCAAGTGAATCTAAAAGTCTCCTAAAACAATAAAGACTATTGGCCTTACCCTTGGTTATCTTTCAGATCTTGAAGGTAAGATTCATTCCATTCAATCAGATGATTTGGAAGAATTTAACTAATACTGATTTGGAAGCTTCCTGCCTAAGGACTGGCTCTCATAGACTCTAAAGTTGCTATGTAAGCTGCCAAGGGAGATAAGTAATCAATATTACTTCCCAACTGTTAAGCCTATGAACCACAGCAATGACTGGCACCAGCAAGACACTCCAAGCAGTACAATAATGAAGTATATCTTGAGAATAACCAATAGCTATTTAATTAGACAGTAGGAAATAATTCACATCCAGTACTCTAAACCTAGCCTACATCTCACGGCTGGAGAGACCGTGAAGGACAAACTACTACTACTACCATTTTCCTAGAACAGTACAGCTTCTAACTGTGTTCTGAAGACCTCTATACCCACAGATAAATGCAGATCTCATTGCTCATCGGAGATGCTTCTTTTTGCAGCATACAGGCTATTACAAAGATCCATAACTGGTAAAATGCAGAGAATAAAAGACCAAGGGTTCCCAACTCCAATTAATACATCAGCAGCACAATCTACCCCTAAAGTTAGATAGCATAGTGGAAGAGAAAGGAAAGAATGTAAAAGCCTGAGGACCTAGACATCTTTTATGAACTAATATTTACTAGACATAACAAGGATATTATACCCATGAAATATCAACAATGTAATAGTCTAAACAAGACCTGCATAATGACCACACCAGTCTAGGTGCCAAGAGGGATAGGGGAACTGTCACAAGACCTTAACACCAGATGAGGAGCTAACAGCATTCAGGGTCTAGGATAAGTTCCCTGATAGATGATCTAATTACAGGTGGTCAACCTCAAACTCTAATTATAGGTGGTCAACCTCAAACCCATAAACATACCAATTACTCCCAATGAATTCATTAGTCATTACATATGTATATATGCACATATATGTAGTATATATAGACATATAAAATTATAAAATAAAGGTCAAAAATTGGAGTGAGAAGACGTAGAGGAAGAGGAAGTTGCAATGGAAAGAGGGAGTGGTAAAAATGATGAAAATACAGTGTATTGTTGCATAAAATTAGAATAGGTGAGGTAGATGCTCACTAGCAAGACAAGCCCACTTTCATTTCTTTGTACTTGTATGTATTATTTATTGATCAATTCAAGATTCACATAAATACTGAGAAGTAGGCAAAAATAAAGATTATTCGTAAAGTGACTTTTCTGCTCATGCTTATAAAAACTTGGCTATGATACAGTAATTTTTTTTTTTCGAGACAGGGTTTCTCTGTGTAGTTTTGCGCCTTTCCTGGAACTCACTTGGTAGCCCAGGCTGGCCTCGAACTCACAGAGATCCGCCTGCCTCTGCCTCCCGAGTGCTGGGATTAAAGGCGTGCGCCACCAACGCCCGGCACATAAAATTTTTTAAATTAAAGAATTATCTCCAATTCCCCTTTTCTTCTATTTCAATTGAAATTACTTTTCCCAACATTACGAATAATCTCTACTTGTAATATTCAATATAACAGACAGTTCTAACTTCTCCTTCAGCTCTCTGTAGATTTGATATTATTGTCTCTGGATCCAAGCAAAGGAAGCATTTCCAGTAGGAGAAGGTTGTACAAAACGAAGGTCTGACTCAGTCTCATCTCATGGCCCTCCTTCAGCTCATAGGCAGATAGTATAGTACCCACTTGTCCACCTTTGATGAGTTCTCTTTGATTCTCTCGTTTCTTTTATTAGTGGTCTCATCCATTCTTATCACTTCATTGTCATTTGTGAGTCTATGGATTACAAGTGTAAATTCACATCTGAACTTTTCCTGAGTTGCAGGCTTAGAGATATAATCAGTTAACATATCCATTAGGGAATGTCTAAGGAGGATCACTAATTCAGCAGACCATGGTGAATTATTCTTCCTCTCACATCCTTCTTGTTCTATAGTAGTAGTCCTCAACCTGCGGGTTGCGACCCCTTTACTGACACTCTAGTTCCAAGAATATTAATATTACAATTCATAACAGTAGCAAAATTATACTTTCAAAGCAGTAGCAAAATTATTTTTATGGTTAGGGGTCCCCACAACGTGGGAAACTGTATTAAAGGGTCACAGCATTAGGAAAGTTGAGAAACATTATGCTATAATTTTATTATCCTTCCTATAATTCTAAGGGCCAAATATTGCTTTCTTTTTTATACATTTTCTGTCAATTTATTAAGAAAATACTAATATCCTTACCTTCACATCTCAAATCTTAACATTTCCCACCCTATCTACAGTGACCTTCCTAGACCAAACACTGCAACTTCTCCCTTGAACTGTGTAGTTGTCTGCTACTGAGTTCTCATGTTTATGCTTCTTTTATATTTCAGTCTCTCCCCCAAAATATTTGGAGTAAGGTTCACTAGGTTCTTGTACATTTCAATCTTTCTCTTCCTCTCCTCTATAGCCTTGTTTCGCTTGCTGATTGATTTTGTTGACTTCTTCCATGGATAGCATATCCATATGCTATAATTCACTTGTCTCTAAAATGCATACTCATCTCTCCTAACAAAATGCATATTTGTCTACCATGCTTCATAGCATAGTAAAGGTAGAAAGTGTTGTATGTTTCATTTACTTCTTTATTTTTAATAACAGGAAGAGCATCTTTCACATTATGTTAAACAAACAGGGTAAGGAGACTTAGAAGTATAAATGGTACCAGGTTCTTCCTGTCCTTTTTTGCTACTTAGTTTAAATCTGTGACTTTTCTGTGGACCCTCATAGCAATTTTATCATGCCTTCTTGTTGTTGACTCTTATATTTTCATGGCATTTTGTAAACTCTTGTACTATTCTTTAAGCCCTTAATAATTGTCTAAAATATTTCAGCGTTTTTCAAGTTCTATTTATCTGTAAACCATAAAATAATTTTTTTCTATTTTGCATGAAGAATAGGAAACTAGTCAGATAAAAATGTAGGTTATCTTATGTATAACAATTCAGAAGTTGAGATATTTTTTCCTCCTTGTCCCTGATTTATTCACAATGGAGTTGAAGTCCATACTGAGGTCTTTTGGCCCTTATTACAATAGTCCCAAAAATATTTACACCATTTTCATCTCTGTCTGGCTTTGGCTTTCTTTGGCATGAGAGCACATACATACCCAGAACCTAGGACATTAGTATTCAAGGAAAAAATCAGTGCTGTGCAAAAACTGCACTGGAATGAGGAAATTTATGTGAGCAAAGGGAGGCATGCTAGATAGTATTGCTCAGGTAATCATGCATCCATCTCATCTTTCCACACATTAAGTCTGAGGATACCCATCCATAAGAACTACTATGAATGTGCTGCTCCTCCTTAGCATGCAGACAAGACAAGTTATTCAGGGAGAGGGGTAGAGTAATTCTCAGCTGTTGCAGCAGCATCAAGAGCCATGGAAGAATGTAAGAAGAGACTGAATGTACTGTTAGGGTGTTTCTTTTTCTACCATAAGCATTCTTGTAATGAGTCTACAGAGAAAGGAATGGAAACCAGGCATTCTACCTTAACAATATATCCATTAGGATAAAACAAAATTTTCTGTTGCTTATAAATGTTTAGAACTCAGTTTGATTTCCAAGAAAGGACATTTGATGAAGTTTGAGGACAAAATATATTCTAGTGGCTTGTAAAAAGTTTTGAAAGAACTGGCATAATTTGAGATGTTGAAGAAATGGAAAAAGTAGGGTACTAATATCTAACGTAGCTGATACAAGTTGAAAGGTGTGAAAAGAAAGAAACTATTTTGAAAAGCAAGAATTGCAGGAATGAACAAAATATTTTAAAGTCAGCCAAATGCAACCATGGTTAAACTAAAACAGTACCATTTATATACTGTATGAAAGAATAGGAATGGCAAATACAAGAATATGCAAATGATATCTTCTTTTGAGTAAATAATGTCTGAATAATCAACAAATAATGTTACATGTTCACTGTTCATACTTAGAGATGCAGTCAGCAAGAGGAAGTGGAATTAAAATGGGTAATGTGATTTCCTCTAAGGGAAAGACTTGGGAAGATTAAGGAATGAGCCTACCTAAAGATCCTGGCTTCTTATAGCCTTTATGTCAATGTTATTAACTTGTGCAATGTAACTTCTTATACTTACGATGTATATCTTTAGCAAAGAAAAAATCCTCATTCTCTGCTACCTATATGAAAGCACCTTGCCCTAATTTCTCTGATATGATATATAGCTGAGGCTTTGGGTAATTCTAGAGTGAAAAAGAGAGTTCTATGAGTGACTCAGCCCTGGTGGAAACGTCAGAGCTGAAGCTCAGAGAAAACTGTAGCAGGAATCTTAGAGTCTTATTAATAAAATCAAACCTGAGGCCAGTTATTGGGGCGAACACTGGAAGGTCAGAGAGACAGAATGAACCACAGCTAACCTCATCTGGCCAACTTCTCGGCTGGTCTTGTTTCCTCAGACTGGAGACCTCTGAGTCCTCATCCAGAATGGGTCTCAGCTGAATTGCTGCTCAAAAGCCTGAATGCTTAACCAGGCCAAATGCTTAACCAGGCCAAATGCTTAACCAGACCAAATGCCTCTAGTTTCTGGTCCTCACGCCTTATATATCTTTCTGCTTTCTGCCTCACTCCCTGGGATTAAAGGCTCACTTTCTGGGATTAAAGGTGTGAGTCACCATGGTTGGCCATTTCTAATGTGGCCTTGAACCCACGGAGATCCAGAGAGATTTCTGTCTCTGGAATGCTAGGATTAAAGGTGTGTGCTACCACTGCCTAACCTCTGTTTAATATTGTGGCTGTTCCGTCTCTGACCCCAGATAAGTTTATTAAGGTACACAATATTTTGGGGAACACAATACCACCACATTTCCTTTCTTTTTGTCTAAAATTCAAAAAAGCTTATAACTAATACAAGAAAAGTTATATCCAATAAGTATATACAATATACACAGTCAAGATTACATTAACGATGTCTAGTCCATTAACATTTGACAGATTCAGATAAAAACTCCATTATATATATTAACAATGTCCAGTCCAGTAACATCTGATAAACTCAGACCAAAAAATTTTCATTACTTATCTTATTTAAAACAAGTAGCTCCTTTTTAAAAGTAGATTCCATAATTTCCCTTTTTATCTTATCATATCCATATTCTCTTTTTTTCTTTTCATAATACATTCAGTAGTCTACCTTTTGTCATTTTTATATCTTCCTCTTTTTCTTCAGTGTAGATTCAGTGATCTACCTATTTATCCTATTATTTCTTTATCTTTTTTCTCAGAGTAGATTCAATGATCTATCTCATATCTTATTCTCTTTTTCTTTTTGCTTTCTAGGAGTGAAGATATCTTTAGGGAATCTTGAAAAGAAAAAATTTAGGTTAATTGTCAAGTCCTGTATCATTTTTCCAGTCTCTGTATAATAGGAAAGTTCAGGGCTTGTCATAAGTCCTTGCTCAAGTAGACTGTCAGCAGAAACAGCAGTGTTATTAGAAATCCATGAAGAATAAGAGATGAGAAATCCAAACAGCTGCTCTTCATGAAGCATGCTTCCTATGGAAAGAATACAGACACAACAGTTTGAACCTCTAGAAATCTTTTGTCTGTTCATTGGATTCTTAAAGGCTAAATGTAGCCAGAATACAATAGGGGACTCTTGTACCAATGAAACCTTAACACACACACAGGCTGAAAATCCAGAAATAGTAGATTTATTAGCAGTTGGATTACATTTATTTGATATTTTCCCTGCTGATATTAAAGCAAAGGAACCATCACTCTCAGTGTGATAACAGCAGCGTCTTTGATTCAGTCTGCTGCAATTGACATAAATTTGAATTATTTTTCCACGCTGGGCAAGAATCTTGGAGGTGTTATTATAATGATGATGGTAGTCATAAAATATTTCATTTAGTTTCTTTCACATGAAAATTACATGTGCCTTTTACACAGCCATCTCATAATTAATGCTATATGTCTTCTTTATTGAAAAGACAGTTTAGGACGATATACCAGGAGAATGCTCTTTCAAGCTTCTACTAAATTACATTATTACTCACTAAAAGGATCATTTCCTGCAAACACAATCAGAACATTACCATTTTTCTCTGTAATCAGATTTTATATCTACACAACATGTTAGTCATTTTTGCATGGAAATGAATCTACCAGTGTAAACAATTCTCTCCTTCCTTCTCCACTCCTTTTCCCTCTTTCCTCTAAGTCTCAATCTGTAACTTACTGATTCTAGCTCTCTCCATTGTCTTCTAGACAATATGTTTACAGTATTTGTTTCTAAAATAATGATGCTTATGATGTAATGTTTCAGCTCATGTATCCCAGCTGCTTTCTTGTGTAAATCAGACATATGCCTTTATTTAATTTATAGTAATTCAATGCCTTTCTTTAGGGTTTTCTTGTGTGTGTGAATCACAGTATTATTATGCATCAAAATTTGTTTCTTCTGAAATAAGTAGAGACTCATGAAAATTTGCAAAATGATACAGAATTCCCACATGACCATCACCAATCATCCCTCTTAAACAGCTGTATCTAAGATATTGACTGTAGACATTGTTTGACCTTCAGGAACATTTAAAAAAATCAATGTTAAGTGTATCAATACATTTAATTGAGTGTATACCATTTGAGCAACTCTGAAATTAGGATATGAAACATATTTTTTACTAAAAGGTTTTTAAAGTTCCCTTTACAGACAGTCTTACTATCTCCACTGCTTTAAATCAGTGATTGGCTCTCTAGTATAAATGATCATTTTTGCCTGTCCTTCATTTTGTGCCACAGGATCTCAGTAGGATTAACTTGTTTACACCTAACCTAATTCCCACAGCACAATATATTTTGACATTTGTTTCAGGATGCTACCTGCATATGTAGTTTTTTTCTTTTCAATATTTATTGATATTCTATTGTGTGAGTTTACAATCATTTATTATTCTTACCTGCTAATAAAAATTTGGCTTGTTTCTGTTTCTCACTCTCATGAATGAAGCTGGTGTAAGTATTTACCTACAATGGACAAACATTTTTATGTTCCCTGGGCAAATACTTGACAGTGGCCATATTAGATAAGACAGTAGTAAATGTCTAAAGGAAACTGTTAACTTTGGTTTTAATTTCCACCTACAATGTTGTTTATTTATATGATAAAAATGTGTCAGATATACACATTGTAGCATATTCCCCAAAACCTGGATTTCCATTTTGTCAAACCCGTTTAGGCTGCTGAAACAAAACATCATAAACTGGGAAGCTAGTGAAAACAAAAAGCTGCTTATGACCTTCCCAGCTGCTTAGCAATCTAAGATCGGGTCAGTAAACTGGTTTTCTTGCTCATAGATAACCACATTCTAGAAGCAGCATCCTTTGAAGGGACTACAAAGTTCCCTGGAACCCCTTTTATGAAAACACTAACTCCAACCATGAAAGACCTGTCCTGGCTCCCTTGCTCCGTCTGCTAAAGCTTAGGGGGGAAACATGGGTATCAGATGAGAATGCTGCCCATTTTCATAGTGATCCTCTATGATGATCAAAAGTGGGTCACTTTCCTAAAGACACATGCAAGAATATTTTTCTTTGGCTCCAATGTTTTCTGTGTCTTTGAAGAACATTTTTGCCTAGCTATATTTTCTTTCAGAACCTTTATCACTCTTACTTTACCGTTTGAGCCAACAGTTTTCATTGAACTAAATGAGTGAGAGAAGTTTGAATTGATTTTTTTTTAACGTGTGAGTGATAGTTTATTCATTGCTCAAAGGAGCACTTCCTCCAGCCTGGTTATTTGGGTACTGTTGTCAACGTTCAGTTGGCCATTGTGTGCAAACATGCTTCTGGACTCTTTACCTCACTGCATTAAACTCTGTGTTCTTTGCCGTGCTGGTGCCACGTGCAACTTCACGGAAAATTATGAAATCACGAGAGAGCAACTCTTCCAGCTCTGCTCTCACTCTCCGTCACTTCATTTGAGATTGTTTGCATCTCCACAAAACTGTAGAATCATCTTGCCAATGTCACCAAAGTATTCTGTTGGCATACTTCTCTCTTGAATCCGTTAAATCTGTGGGTGTTCATGGGGATGGAGGGATGAATAATTCAATGGGGTCCCTAATACATGAACTAGGCTGAAATCATCATTTGTTTGGGACTTCTTCCATTTGTCTCAGCAATATGTTACAATTTTTCAGTATACAGAGCAAGTACTTATATTGATATGTTTATTCGTCAATATTGTAGGCTTTTTGATGTGATCACTTTTAAAATTAGCTGTCACAATTGCTGTATCTCATAGAAATGATGAGACTTGCAATAGACATTGGCAGAGAGTTCTTCCACGTATCTGATGCACCTTCTGCTCTGTAGCCTCACAAATTAGTTACCTGCGTGAAGTCCTTTGGCTGTTTCAGGAGGAATAAACAGCTTTCTTTTAAAAGGCAAACCATTTAAATTTTAAAAAGTGATTCTAAACAATACTTTTCTTTATGAAATTATAAAGTATAACCTTAGATTTTTTTTAACTCTTATGAGCTGAAGGTTTTGAAAAAAAGCCTAGTCACTAAAGCAGTGATCCTTTAAATATTTTAATTTGGGATCAATAAGATGACTCTGTGGGCTAAAGGTAATTGCCACTAAGCCAGATAACCAGAATTTGATTCCAGGAACCTACATGGAGCAAGGAGATAAGCAGTTTCCACATCTTGTTCTCCAGTCTCCTCATATGCATGAGACTGCCTCTGTGTGTGTGTGTGTGTGTGTGTGTGTGTGTGTGTGTGTGTGTGTGCATGCCTGTGTGTATTCTTTTGTTTACTAACGGGTGTGTCCTAGGCTGGATATCCATAGTTAGACCACTATTAATGTGGTATCATGTAAGGATAGTGATCCATAAAGCTCTTGTTTTACAAATTCTAGCATATGATTAACTAAAGGATGAGGTTTAGAAGTGGAGAACAATGGTTTTAATAACATAGGTATTTATATATTCTCGCAAATGGTAACAATCCTAAGTCGCAAAACTTGGCCCATAAATTCATTGTACTGGGTGCCAAACAGTTTTATGAACCATTTTTTTGCATAAGTTTGCCTGGATTATTTAATCAATATTAATGTTTGTTTATTTTTTAAATTTTTCTTAGTTTTATGTTACACTGAATTAGAGTCAAAAACTATTAGTATTGCATGAAAGTTGCTTAAGAAAAAAAATCTCTCTTTTTAGTGTCTGGGTTTGTTTTGTTTCATTTTTTTTTGTCACCTACACAAGATATGTATTTTCTTATTTAAAATATACATGTGTTGTGTTAGGTAACATAAAGTCTGTAACTATAATTGCATACAGTCTTAGTTAATCATGAGAAAAGGTCAAAAATTAACATAAATCAACATAAACATTTTACTCCTGATATTCTTCAAGTAATAAAAGTTTCTGCAATCAAAGAAGCATGTAAATCTATATTGCTAATTAGCCCTTTATTCCACTGATAAGTTCAAAGTTGTATATTTTTGAAAAGAAATGTGAGTAGATAAAGGGGCAAGATACTTCAAGAAATAACAAGTACATATACATATATGAGCAATGTTAAATGGACTCATTGATTGTATGTGTCCATAAACATGTAGCAGTAGTTTAAAGCATTCCTTGTAATAAACTGGGAAATTAGCTGTTAGTTTTTCTGAGCTTTTTACATACCCATATCTTATTAAACATATTAAATTGAAAATAGAGGACAGCCTTGTCCAACATGGCCAGATGATCCTGAGCAAAGAAGCTGTTCCCTTAATCTACTGCTGTCCTATACTATTTAAAACACACTTTTGTAGGTACCAAACATGCTGCGAATACCAGACTAAGGGTCATCATTCAGTGCTAACTACTTCATATGTCATTCACCTTAAGATTGGAGGTCATGTATGACACAACAAATTTGAGCCCGAAGATACTGAAGGTGAATCTAGCACCTACTAAGGGCATTATTAATAACAATGAAAGTATTAGTAAATGCAAAAAGAAGAAATACTATTTAAGTTTTTTAATAAAGGGAGGTAGAGTTGTTGTTGAAAGCAAAAGTCCCCTGGATTCCAAATAATGACTTTGCTATCATTCTGGAAGGTGATGTCTGTGAGAGCTGCAGGGCCAGTGCTCTGTATGTAGTTCTGAGAGCTAGAGACCTTGTACTCTGACTAACCCAGACAGTCACTGTATCCCACTCTAGGCAAAGGAATGTGATGCAGGAAAAAAAAAAGTAAATTGATTGATGCTGGTTGCAAAAGTTCTACTCAGTCCTGAACACCAGGTAGAAGTTTTGTGTCTGTTATTTTCAAGTATTTAAAAATTAGAAGGTGTGTAAGTTAATTTTTTGGTTTTGTTTTGTTTTGTTTTGTTTTGTTTTGTTTGTTTTGTTTTGAGATAGAGTTTCTCTGTAATTTTGGTGCCTGTCCTGGATCACACTCTATAGACCAGGCTGACCTTGAACTCACAGAAATCCACCTGGCTCTGCCTCCAAAGTGCTGGGATTGAAGGCGTGCACCACCAACACTCACAAGTTAAATTTTTTGTCAATTTACAACAAACTAAAGACATTCCAGAAGAATGAATATCAATTAAGGAATTGCTTCCATCAGACTGGACTGTAGGCACATCTGTGGAGCATTTTCTTATTTAATGATTGACATAGGAGGGCCCAACTGACTATGGGCATTGACATCTCTGGGGATGTGGTCCTGGGTTGTATAACACAACAAACTAAGCAAACCATGGAGAGCAAGCCAGTAAGCAGCATTTCATCACCGGCTCTGCTTCAGTTCCTGCCTTGACTTCCTTCAATAATCTATTGTGATGTGGAAGGATAAGTGTATTATAAACACTGTCCTCCTCTAAGATGATTTTGGTGAGTATTTTAGCACAGCAACAAAAAAATCAACTAATATAGAGTGCAAGGAAAGTATTTCAGATCTTATGAGAAAATCTGTGTTATAGTGGTGCCAAATTGTACATTATTTTATAGCCAGAACAATTAATAAAGCAGTTATCGAATTCAATCTCAATTGAATACTATCTCTTTGGTAAGTCCTAAAGCTTTTGGATCAAATATAGCTTTCTTTATTAATATTTGGTTAGCATACACAATAATGGGTTTAGTTATGACACAGTCATACATATATGTCGTAACTTACTCATGAATATCCACTCTTCACATCCTCCCCATCCTTTCTCTTACTGGTCCCCTTCTTCCTTTTAAGTAGTTGTCATCATTTTTTCCCTTTTCTTTTGAGGAAACTACACTGTTTTCTATAATTTATCTCATAATTTACATTCCCAGTACTACTGTGCAAGAATTTCCTTTGCTCTATATCCTTTCCAATATTTATCTTAACAACAAAAAAACCCAGCTGTCCATGTGTGAGGTGATGTCTCATTGCATTGCATATATGTAATGATTAGCCTTCTATATATATAAAATGTCCATGTGTATCTTTTTTGAGAAATATCCATTGTAATGTTTTGCCCACTTTCAATCAGATATGTTTGCTGTTGAGGTTTAGTTGTGTCAATATTCTCAATATTAATAGATATCCAGTTTTGTAGGTTCTTTCTTGACTTAGAACAATGTCATCCTTTTTTAAATCATAGTAATATTATATGTCAAGTATTTTATGTGCTTAATCCAGTTAATTTTGTTATTTACTATGAGGTGATATCTAATTAATTATTCTAAATGTGGATATGCTGTTGTCTCAACATTTTTTACTGGGAAAAAAACTTGCAAGGACTCACATTTCTTGGCAGTACAATGCTACTATACTACATAAAATCAGGAGTTAATATAACCTAATCACTCTAATAGTCAAGGCTTTTTAAAGAAACTAAGCTGGTGGAACATACACAGACACAAAAACAGGCCTACACAAGAAACACACACAGGCCACACACACACACAGGCCACACACACACACACACACACACACACACACACACACACACACAGAAAAGAAGATAAAAATAAATAAATGGAAGATGTGTTTAAAGAGGCCAATAATATCCATGATGTGCCATTTGCAAACTGGTGAAGCAAAGGCCAGTGGTGCAATCCTTTCTGTATCTACAGGCTTGGAAAATGAGGGAGGAAGAGTGTGATTCCCTGTCAGAAGCCAAGGATCAGCAAATGAGTAACGTGGAAAACAACATCTCAAGAACCTGGTATCAACAAACTAAATGTTAAATGCCTATATGGGAGAAATTCTATTTGATGTTTTTTTAAAATTTATTAAAACTTTGTTATAAACAAGTTGCAAATGAAAAGCAACACACATTAAAATTAACCCAGAAATCAAAAATATAGAAACAGTGACTATTACTTTTTGAGACTTTTGATGGTCAGTGCTGATATAATTAAGCTTTCCTTAGTTTCAGCATACTTCCAATTACAATGTTTGAGTTAGTAACATACAAAAAAAGCAGCAAATCCACACACATTTGTACAGATTGTGTGTGTGTGTGTGTGTGTGTGTGTGAAGGTAGATCTCCTTTAGTTAGTCTCTTCTGGATACACCTTTACACTTTTGATAAAATACTTATTCTACAACTGGAAAAGTTTTGCTAGACTAAGATTAGTGAATAAACCGGGCGGTGATGGCACACGCCTTCAATCCCAGTGCTTGGGAGACAGAGGCAGGTGGATCTCTGTGAGTTCAAGTCCAGCCTGGTCTACAGAATGAGTTCCAGGACAGGCTCCAAAGCTACACAGAGAAACCCTGTCTCAAAAAAAATTTAAAAAAAAGAGATTAGTAAATAAATAAAGTTATAAAGGTAAATAAAAGAATAGAGAATATTGTTCATTCAAGTCAAAATTTTCTAAGGAAACAATCATAGCCTTGAATGAACATTAACATTTTGTAGCAGGAATCTTTAGAAGGTCTTGTTAATAAAATCAAACCTGAGTCCAGTTATTGGGGTGAATGCTGGAAGATCAGAGAAGCAGAACAAGCCACAGCTACTTCTCACCAGTTCCTCAGCTGATCCTGTTTCCTCAGATTGGAAGCTTCTGTGTCCTTATCCCAATGGCTCTCAGCTGAACTGCTGCTCGAAAGCCTGAAGCTTAACCAGCTAAAAGCTTCTAGTTTCTGGTCTTTATGCCTTATAGATCTTTCCTTTCTATCATCGCTCCCTGGGATTAAAGGCTCACTTTCTGAGATTAAAGGCGTGAGTCACCATGCCTGGCTGTTTCCAATGTGGTCTTGAACTCACAGAGATCCAGAGGGATTTCTGCCTCTGGAATGCTAGGATTAAAGGTGTGTGCTACCACTGCCTATCCTCTATGTCTGTCTAGTAGCTGTTCCGTTCTCTGACCCCAGACAAGTTAGGGTGCACAATATTTCGGGGAACACAATACCACCACAATATTTTTAATAGTATTAAATGAAAAATTAATTAATTTTATGCAAACTTAGTCTAGGGATAGCCAATAAGGAACAAACTAACACATGTCATTCTTCTGTCATCAGTATAGACTTCTGCTTTTTCATGGTTCTCAATAACTTTAAAGCTGATTTGTCCCAAAAACAAATATTTGGAAATATTAAATCATCTAAAATTTTGTTCCATGGAAGAAGTATTTTAATATTTTTTTTAAAAAATTGATTCAACTTTTTATTTTGAAGAGCTTGCAAGTGAAAGAAATCACATATCAAAATTACCCATACCTAAAGTCTATACATCTCTGTGAACTTCCATATAGTTAGACATTTTTAAAACTTAAGACACTACTGATTAGTCAAACTGATTGATTTTGGTTGTCTTTAATGCTAAGGTTTCTCAAGATTAAAAACATTATTCCATGCATGTTTAGTTAATGATTAAAATAGTATATAATCTAGTGACATTGCTATTGAGCTATGTCAAAATAGGATGTGCCCCATGCTATGAAACAGCTTGTTTTATAATTGGAATACAGACACAAGTATGCAGAGGTGAATATTGATGAAACACAAATCTCAGCAATAGAATCTCTAGATTTTCTTTTCTGCAAAAAATTACGTTAAAATTGTTTTCTTTTTCATATCATAATTGCATCACTTCTTCCTTCCCTCCAAAGCATCCCATATATAGCTCCTTGCTCTCTTTCAAATTCATGGCCTGTTTCTTCATTTACTGTTGTTACACACATGTAAGACTCTAGCGAGAAAACCTTGATGTCACAGAAGGGCAACACATCAAAAGATGGTAAGAGCTGATATTTGAAGAGTGAGTAATATACAAGGGAGTGTCTCACTGGAGAATTAATGCAGGTAATGGAATGTCATGACTGCTAGGTTGGATGGTATTGGGGTTGTAAATTTTTAGTCAAAAGGAGGATACTATGAAAATAGAAGGCCAGGAACTGACAATATTTGTAGGATTAGTGGAAATTGGGAAACTCACAGTGAATTATTTCTAAACATTTAAACACTCAGTCTTTTCCATGGTTCCTCAGTGTTTGTTGCAGCCAACCACAGATGGGAAGCCTTTGGGAAAAACTTGCTCCTGTATTGGACATGTGCTCACATTTTGTCATCACTTCCTAAATAATAAAGTATAACTATTTACATTGTATAAGAGGCTATAAGTAATCCCAGTATCCTAAAGAAATGTAGGAGTCCCTTAATCCTGTCTTGACAAGGCACCCTTCCCCCAAAAAAAGAATTATCATGGGAGGTATTCTACACGCAAATACAGATCTTATACATAAATGGAGAAAATATCAGCTTGGTTTTTTATGAGTCTCATCTTGGAGATTTTTCCACGTGGTCATAACCAAGAGGTTGAGAAGAAATTTATCTTGAAGATTCCCATAGTCGGGCCCTGGTAAAGCTGCGTTAGAAAACATGGCCACATACAAATGCCTGAGAAAATACATACAGAACCAAACTGCTGATCTTCTTTAGCAATCGATTTTGAACTGGAGTTATGGTAGAGAAGATAAACAGATTTGTGAATGAGCATAAGACAACCGAAAGAAGAACGGCCAGCAATATGAATGATTCCTGGGGGCACTGGATTATCGTTGCCAGGAAAAGAGGCAACTGCTGTGGTGCACAGGTACTGACCTTTTCCACGGGGGAGCATGCCCAATAGTGAAACAGGTGTAATCAGCTTCCTCTGTGTGTCCTTTTTGTGTGTGTGGGGGGGGGGGGGGGGGGAGGAGAGAACAAGAACTACGGGCAGAGACTAAGAAAACACCATGCCAGGGTGAGAGAGGGTGGAGCGATTTCCTCTGAATAGAAACGTTCCATCCTGGAGGGAGAAATGAAACTCGTAAGACTCAAAAAGCTAACAAAAATTACAAGACTCGAGAAACTCAGAAAGGTATGAGTCACGAGGCCCCTCCCCCAACGGGTTTGTAAGCACTACACAGTTTCCAGGAAAGAGAAGACTCTTCTGTGAAGCTGCAGGCAGGTTGTGCAGGGAGCTTCAAGGACACAAGCACTAATGAGTCATCACTCACACTAGTGTGCACCTTTTTTTGACGAAGCTGCCTTTAAACCTTTCATGCTCTTGTGAGTCATCCCACTAAGCCTACTGAGTTACCCAGTTACACTTGGGTGGAATAATTTCCTTGATCTGCCTTCAGTTCCCCATCTGGGGAGACTATAAATTTGTTCATGTCTCTCCAGAAAACGTTACACAACAGGGAGGTAATGGCGTCAACTGAGCAAAATGCACTTGCATTGGTGAGGTACTTGTTTCTTAAAGAGAGCTGAATGCCTATGAGAAAAACTGCACCACATGGCCTCTAACAGTGGATTGCTGTGTGTGCTTATGTACCAAGTCACTTGTCAAGGCCAGGAAATACTAACATCTGCAAACCCTTGGACTGCCTTTGCCTGAGTAGCCCTGTGGACTCACTGGAAAGGACTGTGAAGGGACTTTGTTGGGATGATAGAAATGATTGACATCTTGGGTGCAGTGATGTCTACTGATAATAATAGGTGAACCAAATATCATAGAAATATATATTGTGAACTGTCCCATGAAACCAAGCATAAACTATGATATGATACAGAGCTTCACTTCAGCAGGCTCAAGCCTCACTGCTTAGCAGACTATGAATATTTTGACAGTGCTTGTAGATACTTCATAAGTGAAACTAATGACTTTTGTTTCTTAAAATCATCTGAAATTCCCCTTGGAGTTGTTTTTCCTTTTAGGCTTAGGATATTGATAAATTATTTTCTTAACTTTCATTACTTGCACCTTAAGTGTCATGAGTAGCTATAACAAACAAACAAACAAACAAAAACCAAAAAACCCTAGATTCTTAGTGACTTAATGCACCTCTTTCTTTCCTAAAAATGGTTATCATTTCTACCAAGATGGAAGATTCGACATTCGTTTTCAAGCCAAGGATTGTGCTAGGTAGATATCACCCACTAACTAACTATTCTGCCTTTCTCTTCCTTGTGATATCTGCAGTTTTCCTACCAGCTTGGTTATATGAGAAATCCAGGATGTGTTTGGTTAATCACACAATCAAAGGTTACCTGAAAATCATTGCCTTTCCTGATAGACTTCTTTTTATTTTCAGTCTCATGCTGCCAGAATGGATGTGCATGGAAATTGACCAAAAGCACTGTGTTTCCAAATACCTAACTATAGGGTAAAAGATAGAACTATTAGACAATTAGAATACCGGAGTTGTGGGTTAAATTTCAATAGGAATATCGTCATAACTAGATAACAAGAGTGCTTCATTTTGTCCACAGCGGAATCCCGCATCTTGTAATATGCCCTCCAGCTGAAGGATATACGAAAAGGATTTGACTTTTCTGTTCTGTGGTCTTTTCAGTTTTCAAAAAGCTTTTCTTTCCACTGTTGCTAAGAGGGAAAAGAAACTGTTGCCAAGTAACAGGAAAATAATGTCCACACATATCTGTGTCTCCTCAGTTGCATATCAAATGCAAAACCCTCAGCTATTCTCAAGGACATGGTGTCACTGAGCTATCCTTCAAAACACCACAGTCCACCATTAGAGGCCATGCGGTGCAGTGTTTTTCTAGTAGTGGCATTCAGCTTTATATACAAGTTTTCATGTCCCACCTTGAGAAACAAGCACATCACTAATGCAATTGCACTTTTCATTTGCCTGAAGCTCTGCTTAACCGTAAGTAATTTGAAGAAAGATTATTTTGCCTGTTTCATTTCTTCTTCCTGACCAAGAATGTGTGTCACATCTGACCTTCTGAAGACGTCCTCTCTGTTAACACGTAATAAGTAGGCCAAAGATCTGTTATGGTTCACCTTGATGTGATCACAGACAGTCACTTTGTGGTTTAAGAAAGTTCTACATTTAGAAATAGACTTAGCCAAAGGGCATCAGAATCCGTAACTCAGTAAATGAACACTCTAAGTCAAGCCCAGTATACCAATCTGCCCTGCCCCTCTTTGAGAAAATTACCCACCTCGATTCTATTCTTGATTTGCCTCATGATTTTCCACTCTAGCCACAGCTAATTGGACCAGTCATTGATCTAATGAGAATCAATATGTTAAAGGAGTAGAGAAAATTAAATGTCTTCTTTCAAAAATGTATCCTGAAATCTAATGATGTGATAGCCTACAGAGGGGACACATTAAATCATATTCATTCAGGATAATCATAGAGGGTAGAAGAAATGGAGGTGAGACAAGAGAGGCAAAGAGTGGTTATGCCACCCCTAATGCTCAAAGAGGCTAACGTAGCTTGTGAGAGAAGTAGACAATGAAAAAGGCTAGATTCTATTAATAACATTTGGCTTTATCGTTCAATCATTCCTTCAAATGTCCTCCAGTAAAGCACTCACTTATTTATTTGTCTATTTATTTATTTATTTATTTATTTATTTATTTATTTATTTTTCTATTATCAGCTTGATACAGTACAAATTCTTATCCTAATAGTGAAATGTCTCATTGAGGCTTGCCCCGTAATTGAGTAAAACCAAAACTTTTTATAAGCCACAGTCATCCTAGGGTCCCCCTGCTATATAGCCTCCTTGGTTCTGTGGGTCACTTTTGCCTTGAAATGATTCTATACCTTCTTGCTAACTGCCAGTCTTTGAAATTTAGCTCAACCTACAACAGCCTCATATCTAAATTGAAATATTTACCTTCTCCCACCTATTCCTTCTAGTTTTTCCCACTACTTGGCTAGAGATAAGAAAGACTAAAAATGATGAAATCTGCTCCTGCTTAATTATCTCTGGGGTTAAATGTCCCTATACTTTGGTCATTCTGATTTTATCTGGGGCTGGTGATCCTAAGGAAATGCTGTTCCTTTGTTTTCTAGAATGAGTGTCATCTCTACTCTCGACGACTGCCACTGTTGATCATCCCTTCAGCTGAAGCAGCCCTGCCCTTTGGGGTCCTGCTAGGAATCCAGTTGGTTTCCATTGCTTTATGCGGCCCGTGCTTGGGCAGCTCTACATTTTCTTCTGCTTCATTAATTCCCTTTCTCTTTATACCAAATACCAAGCCACTGTGAAGTTCTCTCCTACCAACAGAGGTTCAAAGAGGAAAAGGATAGAAGAGAAACTGCTTCCATATATTTTTCGATTGCATTTCATAGTGTTTCCTCCTGTCCCACATAATATGAAATGCTGCAGATTTCTCTTAGCCTCTTAATATTTGTCAGCAGTAAATAGAAAGTACCCAGACTCAAAGGAGATAAGATTGTGAAGAACTTCTTCATTGTGCCTCTGTTGAAATACAGCACAATACTGGGCTGATAAGTACTGTAGCCCAGCAATCAGAGGATGACATGCTCAGTGTCTTAGAAATCTCAGCTGTTGGTTCTCCTTAGCTGTCTCTAGACATGGCATCCATAGAACAGGGTGGTTTATGCTGCAATGATTGCAAGAGAAAAGCATTATGGGAAGAAAACCAAATAATCACTCCTATTCTACCCTAGTGTTTCAAGATCCTCTGACACTTCTGACCACCCTCAACCCTCTTGTTCATCAATAAGGAGCAGGTGGTAGAGGTCTTTGGTGCATCTGCAAGAGGAAAACCTGTCTGGCTTCAATTATGCAATGCTCATCAGAATCCCTTCTAGAACAGAAAGTGCTTCGAGTTTCTTGTCAGCCAAGTTTGCAATTAGCCTTGACTGTGACTGCAGAACATCAGAAACACTTCTATTCAACATCACTTGCACTTTCTTACAGCTTGAGCCTGTTTCCTCATGAGGCTTGGTTATGCTTCCTATCTTTAGCTTCTGAGAGAGCCACTATTAAAAAGAAAAGAAAAACTAGCTACTGACATTTTCAGTTTCCATCCTATGTCCAGACATTACCCATCTATGACAATGGATAAGTTCCCACGAAGACCTCCAGGGAGACACGAGGGACAGATAGCTCATCAAGGATCTCAGCATCTGCTTGAACGACAAAACTTGCACATACAAAAATAACAATATACCATATTATTTCAGTGAGTACCAAAGGAATTGTCAAAGACAATAACCACTCTGGGAGACTGCTGGTTCCTAGCTAGCAATCATGCCATTATCGTACAGAATCAGTGATTGGGAAATACAATCACATTTGCATTTAGAAAGAGAAATGACAAGCTGCCTCTTCTTGAAAGCTTTGAATGATTTCTTTAGGGAAACGGTCATAACAACAAAAAAAAATCATGATTTATATACCTGTACATCAAAGAGGTAACCAGCGTAAAATTCTTTAAATGTTAAGTGATGTTAAAAACTGTGTCTGAGTTTGTTATGTTTTTATTCCTGTTTTATGTTCCTATACAGATGCATCTGCATACAATTATACACATAAATTTTAAGTAAAAATTTGTTTAACTCTAAGAACTTCATTTCATTAACCATTATGTTTTAATATGTAAGCAAGATTTTAGAACAGTTATTATTCTACTGAAATGAAAAGTGTGTATTATAGTCAAATGTACTTTGAAACTCAATGTTTGTCCTATATCACCAAGATACTTTGAAGCAAGGCAAATCTTCGAAATATCCTTTCTCACCACCAGGCCTCCCAAGGGTAGCATTCATTTTGATGATGGTGGTAAACAGACCAACAGCTGCTTTGACTGATGTTCATAAGACAAATTCCAAAGACAAATCACATAACTGTTTCTTGTCCAATAATGAATAGCTGGCAACACAGAGAAGTAGCTATAATAATTAATATGAGTAAAAAAATATAAGAATGTTAAAAATCCTTGAATGAGGCCCTTCCCTCTTATGTTTGAGCTCTAGTAACATAAATTTATCCTCAGAGAAATGGGTTAGAAGGATGAGAACAGACAGATGGGGAGGCTGACTTCTTACTTTATAAATAAAAACTACACTAACTTGGGCAAGTTGAGTGAGATTACTCAAACATGGTTTTTATATACTTTCATATTACAAAGACTTTTGGACTCCACTTTAATTTCTCTGTGGGGAAATCTGATTTAAATCACTAGCTTTGTTAAGGAAAATGCCTAGGAAATTATTATTTCATTTTAATGAGCATTATTCATGGAATAGATTACATATTTTTCTAAGATTTTTACAGGGAAAGTCACAGTAGAACACATTTTAAATATTAACCCAAAGGATTTATAGCTAGATACAGTTTTATTGGGGGCCTATTTTGACCTATGGCTAATTATATTGCTTCACTTTATAATTATCTCATGCCCATAAAAAGATGCTGTACTTGGAAGTGCCAAGGATCTGAACTTGAAGACTCCGCCAGTGTTAAAATTTAATGATGTAAACTTCCTGTTAAGTTATACTACAGATTTCAAACTTTCTAAAATTCAGTTTTTAGCATCCAATATAGACAGTTTCCTTGTGACATTTTCATCCTTTCTTTGTTTTGGCAGATTTCCTCCCCACCCATCTTTCCCATCTCTCTGCCTCAGTCTTTACTGTAGACTTCCACCTCTATTATTTTCCCTTCCATCCTTTGTAATAAACATGGCTCTTGACATTAATATGAAATATTTGGAATAATCCAGTATTTAGGATTTAACTGACTTCTATACTTACTGTTACATTTTTAATCTTGAAGTCAGAGAGTGAATAAAGAATTTGCAGTAACGTTGCAGCTGTGTAGAGTAAATTGAAGGACATTTGCTGAGAGAACTAAGAGGGACTCAAAGAGACAAACATTGCATGTCTTCAGTTATATGTTGAATCTAAAAAACAAAACAAAAAAGTCAAGTACATAGCAGCAACAAAGTAGACTTGTGCTTACCAGGGTAGAGAAGGAATGAAATGAAGAAAGGTTGACCAATATGTTCAAACTTTTATTTGTGTTAGAGGAATAAATCTAGAGACCCAGCAAACAGATGAAGTGCTATAACTATAATATTTAATTGTATTCTAGGAATTTGTTAAAACAGCAGCTTCTTGGTGCTTTTACTTCAAGAAATAAATAACTATGTGAAGTGATTAATACTTTGATTGTGTGGCTATAGTAATCATTTTCATTTCACTATGTGCATGTATATAAAATCTTTTTTTTTTCAGAGCTGAGGACCGAACCCAGGGCCTTGCGCTTACTAGGCAAGCGCTCTATCACTGAGCTAAATCTCCAACCCTAAAAGTTTACTTTTTTTTTTTTTTTTTGGTTTTTCGAGACAGGGTTTCTCTGTGTAGCTTTGCGCCTTTCCTGGAACTCACTTGGTAGCCCAGGCTGGCCTTGAACTCACAGAGATCTGCCTGGCTCTGCCTCCCGAGTGCTGCGATTAAAGGCGTGCGCCACCACCGCCCATATAAAATCTTAAATTGGTAATCTTTAAATATATAATAATAGTAAACACATCTATTTTATTGTTCATTAAGGATAAATTTGAACCTCTCTTGAAATAGTTTTAAATGTTATATGATAATATATATAGTGGTATTATATAATATTATGGCCTGTTGTATAGAATGCAGCATACAGTTTCTTAAATACATTATATATAATATGGTAGTATACATATGGCATATTAATTATAACATGTAAGATATGATATGTAATAAAATATATTTAAATGGAAAATAGTGGTTCATTGTGTAATATATCACCTCATTAAATATTTTATTATTATTCATAATATTTACTGATTATTAATATATTGATTTACTCTTGTGTTTTGTCAGCTGGGAATTTTAAAGCTTTATCTCATTCTTGGAAAACACCTTAGAAGTCGTTGACCCAACCTCTTGGTTTTCTTGCTTGACTAGCTGAGTTTCTGCTTTTTGTGAAAACTGTATCACGAGGGACCACTGCCCAACTTACAGGCAACTCCTCTGCCATTAATTATGTGCTGCTTTTCTAATTCTGGGGGGGGACTTGAGGATCTTCTCCTTTTATGAGCTTCCTCAACCTGGTGTTTCCTAAGTGTTATCAGTCTCCCCCCTCCCTCCAGGAAAGAATGTCAAATTTTGGAAAAATAGCTGCACACCATACCACCCCTTCCTGCAGATCTTATATTCTTTCTTCCCCCTTTTTTTGCTATTTTCTTTTTTCATTGTAGACCAGGTGATGTTAATTTCTTAGTATTTGCTTTCATTTATGGATAAGCATAGGTCAGGAGGTACTTTCCTGAAATAAATACTGATCACTGAAAAATAAAATACTTTCTTTCAAGATTGAGACTGATAGCGCTAGTAATCTTGGGCTATCCAGTCAAATACTTAAAAGGACTCTAGCAATCATTTAATAAAGTAAGAGAAGGTGCCTCCTCACCAGGACCTATGATCTTCTTGGTCAAGGTTTTTGCCTTGTTCACAGTACCAGATGGGAGTTCCTTCTTTCAGAGTGGGTTTTGAATCCAAGTAGAAAATAGTCGGTATGTCTGACAGTTATACCACTATTGCATAAATGACCATATCTTGCTTGGCATGTTAGGAATATAGTATAAAAGATCCATAACAGAGTAAGACTATTGGTGCCAATTTTTCCTCAAGCACTAGGAAACCTGGCTATCAATGAGGGAAATTCCTGCTCAGTTCAAGTCTGATTTCTGCAATTCCTACAGTCCAAAACATGTAATATCTTCTTAATGTCTGTAGCATGAATCTTAAATGGTCTCATTAATAAGAGCAAACCTGGAGCCAGGTATTGGGGTGAATGCTGGAAGATCAGAGAAGCAGAACAAGCCACAGTTACCTGAACTTGCCAGTTCCTCAGCTGATCCTGTTTCCTCAGACTGGAAGCCTCTGAGTCCTCATCCAGAATGAATCTCAGCTGAACTGTTACTCAAAAGCCTAAAAGCTTAACCAGCCAAAAGCTTCTAGTTTCTGGTCTTCACGCCTTATATATCTTTCTGCTTTCTGCCATCACTCCCTGGGATTAAAGGCTCACTTTCTGGGATTAAAGGTGTGAGTCACCACGCCTGGCTGTATCCTTGAACACACAGAGATCCAGGTAGATCTCTGCCTCTGGAATGCTAGGATTAAAGGCGTGAGTGCCACTATTTTCTAGCCTCTGTATCTAGTGGTTGTTCTGTTCTCTGACCCCAGATAAGTTTATTATGGTGCACAATATTTTGGGGAACACAATACCACCACAAATGTCTAATTCTGGAATGCCCCACAAAAGCAATTGCAATAGGCTCATAGTTGGTGAAACTTTAGGGGATAGTCTTGTCAAGAATTCACAGGGGCACATGCTGTCTAGTTTTATGTCAATTTGACAGAAGCTAAACTCATTTTGGATGAAGGAACTTCAATTGAGAAAATTTATCCATGAGATTGGCCTATGGACCACCCTACAGTATATTTTCTTGATTGATGATTGATGTAGGAGGGCCCAGCTCACTGGGGGCAGTGCCAATCCTGGCATGGTGTCTTGTGGGCTGTAAGAAATCAGGATGAGCCAAACATGAGGAGCAAGCCAGTAAGTAGCACTCCTCCAAGGCCTCTACATCAGTTCCTGATTCCAAGTGCTTTCCTCAAGTTCCTGCCCTGACTTCCCTAGATGATGGACTACAAGGAGTAAGATGAAACAAACCCTTACTGCTGTGGGATGTCTTTCTGTATGCTGTGAATATGTATTGCTATGATTGGCTACTAAATAAACTGCTTTGGTCGATGGCAAGGCAGCTTAGAGGTAGGTAGGAAATTCAAGGAGAGAGACAGAAAAGAGAAAGGCAGAGTCTAGAGAGACATCAGTCACCACCAAAGCAACAACAAGATGCCAGCAGATCGGTAAAGTCACGGAACACATGGCAAAACATAAATAATAGAAATGGGTTAATTTAAGATATAAGAGCTAGCTAGCAAGAGGCCTGCCATAGGCCACACAGTTTGTAAATAATATTAAGCCTCTGAATGGTTATTTTATAAGTGGCTGCTGGACCTCGGGGCTGGGTGGGACCAGAGAGAAACTTTCAGCTACACCTTCCCACCCCAAATTGCTTTTAGTCCTGTGTTTTAACACAGCACTAGAAACCCTAACTAAGACAGGAAGTATCCCACCCACACTCCTAGGATTTCCCCTAGTAATCTTATAGCCCCGGAACATGCCTTTTCCCACCCATGAGGATATCTTCCCTCAAACTCCCTAACTTTTTTTTTTTAACCATCCTTTCAGATTGTTGTCAAACCCTAGATAGGAAGAGGATAGAATTATATAATGAAACATTTTTATAGAGAGTAGACAGTGTCTCTGAAAGTCTACTTCTGTCCATTCTACATAAGTGTCATTTGGCTTGGGGATACAGTGTCTATAAGAATAATAAAAATGGAGTGGGTAGAAATAGTATCAAAGTCCAATATGTCAGGGAAAGATGCCATACATGGCTCATCATCTACCATATCTCATACTCTCTGTAATTCACACTTATTTTCCATGACTTGTCCACTCCCCTTAGAATATGCTGCTACTGTTCCTGTGGGACTACCTTACATTTCTTCACTCCTAATAGTTAAACTATTGAGGTGAACCTATGTTGCTCCACCTGACTCAGGGACAAGAAGAATTAAGGTTGTGTGTGGTGATGTATTGTGTCCCCCAATGTACTGTGTCTCCCAGTAAAATAAAACTTGCCTGGAGATCAGAGGAAAAATCCAGCCACTATGTAGAAGTCAGGCAATGGTAACACACACATTTAATCCTATCACTTGACAGGCAGGGATCTGTCTGGATCTCTGTGAGTTCAAGGCCACACTGGGAACAGAGCCAGGTGTGGTGGTACATGCCTTAAATTCCAACACTAGTTAAACAAGGAAATCTGGAGGTCTGTACAGACAGACAGGAGTGACAGAGCTGGGCAGGAAGAGGAAGTGATGTAGCTGGAGAGAAAGAGCAAATCAGATGGCAGAACAGCAATGCATACAAGTGTGGGTAGACAGGAAGTAGCTTGCCCTTGTTTCTGTGACAAATTAGTGGATTTTCCTCCTTCTGTATTAAAAACTAGATGTTAGGAGTATCATATAGTGTCTTCCTTAGTCTTTTTCCATGTTTACTGTTTGTCTTCCAAGGGTTTTTAAGTTTTGGATCCCAGGAAGGGCTCCACCACACTGTTCTAACCTGAACTTACTTTTCCTTGCCTCTTGAATCAGGTAAGCTGTGACAAAACCTGATGAGTCTCCCTAGCTTGCTGAATCTTATGAGCCTCCCCCTCCCTCAAGAAGGGAATGTATTCATTCAAAGAAAATAGCTACACAAAAGCAGGTGACAATGGACTTTCTGAACTAATTATGTCTCTTCCCCATGTCTGGAATATGCATAACTTTGAGCCACTGGGAAAGACAGTTGACTGCTTTCCCTAGAATGCCCCATAGGGTCTTGCATGAGAAAGACTGCACACATTGAAGGAGAAGGCGTAAGGAAGTGAGAGGGAATGAGATGGAAGCACAGTTGTGCAGACTAGTAGTAAATGAGCTCACCTGGTTCTGCTTTCAGTCTTCACAAGACTCACAAATATTTACTGTTCAGCTTCTGAAATAACCTCATAGAGAACTTACTAGGTATAGAAAATAATTAAAAATAGCATGAAGCCAGAGAAGGTTCATAAGAGCCTATTACCAGCTTTCCCTCATCCCAAAGAAAACAGATAATTCATCAAGAATCTCAACATAAGTGAACCTCTAGGGACCAAAACTCATTATTTTTTGCTTACCCAGGTACAACTTTGTTCAGAAAATACTACCTTAAATAAATAATGGAGTATTAAAAGGGATGGAGTATGCTTTCCTAGTGATATTGTGGATGTTTTCAGGACATTAGCAATGTATCAGATCAAAACAATTATAATATAATCCTAGAAAATACAGTGGTCCTCCTACAATGGAAGGCTGACATGTTTCTACTTAAACAAAGGTTTTTTGTTGTTGTTGCTTTTTTTGTGTGTGGGGGGGTGTAGTTTTTGTTTCTTTGTTTGGTTTTTAGTTTTTGGTTTGTTGAGTCAAGGTTCCTCTGTGTAACAGCCCTTCCTGTCCTGGAACTCACTATGTAGACTATGCTGATCTCAAACTCAAGGAGATCCTCTTGCCTCCCAAGTGTTAGAATCAAAGGCATGTACCAACGCATGGCCGAAACACAGGGTTTTTAAGTAGGCACATGGATAACAGGTAAGCTGCTACCTATTTTTATCAATGGCAGAATATTAAACTCTTGACTTTAAATAATTGGTCTATTCCATTGAGTCCACCAGGAAATTTTTTTCTGTATTTTTTTTGGCACATCACTATCTTGCCTTCATGATTTTCTTACTCTTCTCATCCCTACAGAAAATATTAATCACAAACTAGAATGGGTCCAATATGAGTTCTGTTTCTTCCTCATTGAAATCCTGCCATAGATGCTAGATAATCACTCTCCCATCTGAACTTCATACTCCAGCCCCAAAGCACCTTACATCTTTATATGATAATTTGTTATTTAAAAGGGTATACTATGTTAAAAATATATTTAAGGAGGTCAAACATGGCACAAATTGGAAGCATTGGGATCAGGAGTTCAAGGCCAGTATAACTTACATGAATCTCAGATCACCAATATTATGTGGCCTTATTTTTAAAATGAAAAAAAAATAAATAGCTATATCTCAGTTTGCAGAATACTTGCTTAGCATTTACTAGGTCCTGGGTTCATTATTCAGCATCACATATAATCAGGTGTGGTGTCACATGCCTGTAATTCCAGTACTCAGGAAGCAGAAGCAGACACTAAAGATCATACTTAACTACACAGCAAGTAGCAGACCAGCCTGGGATAGAGGAGAAAGTTTATAAAATTAATAATAATAATAATAATAATAATAATAATAATAATAATAATAATTTTGAGGATCTCAGTTGGGAGTTTGAGATTGATATCCATGTTACTTCTTCAATTAGAGTAGAGTATAGTCTATTAAATGTCAAGTATGGTTTCTAATTTTAGGAACTTTGTTTTTACTATGTAGGTGATGCCTGGGTATATTCTTGCTGGTTGCCTACACCAATGAGACAATAAATCGAAAGCAAATTAAATATTCAGCATGGAAGTATAAAATACCGTGTGGCAGGACAATGTACTATAATCACCAAAAGGTGATTGCAGGCAATAAAAGCCGAGAATTCAAGGAGAATGTAGTAGGTCAGGCCAGTCTGAGAAATCTACCTTCTAGAAAGCATGTTGCGGTAGGGAACACAACAGAATATTTGGGGCCAGGAAAGAAACCCTTCTCATTTGATAATACACAGAGTCATTAATCAAAGTAGTTATTATGAGGACCAATTACATGAAAGACTGAAGCAGGATCATCACAAATTGAAACTACCCCAGGACAACTTAATGGAACCCCAACTCAAAATCAAACAACCAAATAAGAACCAAAATCCAAACAAACAAAGACCCCTGCTGTGGCCCTGTGAGATTCTTGTGTCATCATTTTCTCTGTGCCCCACATCTATTTATCCCAACCCATCAGCCTGCAGATGTTGAGGGTATAATATTGTTTGAGGGTACTTGCTCTATATTTATGCCATGCAGTAAGTGCACTTTCACTCTTGACTATCAGTTTTTTCATCCAGAGTTTGTTTTGTGGAATGAAAACTGTAAACTAACACCTATTACTTAGAAAGATTGAATGGTCCCTTTATTGACTTTTGGATATTCTGTTCTGTAACACAAAATACTAAATGGTCTTATTAATAGAAAACCCAGAGCCAGATATTGGGGTGAAAGTTAAAAGATGAGAGAAACAGAAAAAGCTAGACACATTCTTACCTCTATGAAATCCTCAGCCTCAAGAGCATGAGTTCCTGTTTCCTCACACCTTATGTACCTTTCTCTGACCTGACATCACTTCTTGGGATTGAAGGCCTGTGTGCTTCCCAGTACTGGGATTAAAGGTATGGGCTGCCTGGCACTGTTTCCAGTGTGGCCTTGAACTCACAGAAATTTAGATGGATCTCTGCCTCTCAAGTGATAGGATTAAGGATGTGTGCCGCCACTGTCTGGCCTCAATGTCTAATCTAGTGGCTGGCTCGGTCCTCTGATCCCCAGGCAAGTTTATCAGGGTACACAATATATCACTACATCATTTCCTATGTAGGGGTTTCTAAACTACATAAAAGTACATAAAGCAAGCTCACCACTAGTGTGGTGGTTTGAATAAGAATGTCCACCCTCCGTAGACTCATATATTTAAATGCTCAGTCACCAGGGAGTAGCACTGATTTGAGAAGGATTAGGAAGTGTGTGTCCTTGCTGGAGTGTGTCCTTGGAGGAAAAGTGTCACTGGAGGTAAGCTTTGAGGTTTTAAAAGCCTAGGCCAGGCCAAATGTCTCTCTCTTGACCTATGGATCAGGATGTAGTTCTTAGGTGTTTCTCCAGCAACACACCTGCTTGCTACCATGCTCCCTGTCTCCATGGTCCCTGCCATGATGATGTCAGACTAAGCCCCTGAAACTGTAAGCAAGCCCCCAATGAAATACTTCCTTTATAAGAGTTGCCTAGGTCATGGTGTCTCTTCTCAGCAAAAGAACAGTGACTAACAACTAGCATGCATGCATGGATTCCTTGCTTTCTGCTTTTGACTATTGATGTGATGTAACTAAGTGCTGCAAGATCCTGCCACTGTGATTTCTCCAGTATGATGTACTATGGCCTGGAACTGTAAGTCAAATAAATCCTTTGGGCCTTCAACTGCTGTGTCACTTTATTTTAGCTCAGCAACAAAAAATTAAACAAAGTTTGTTTAGGACATATATTTAGAAGTCTGTATAAAGCTAAAGTGTGGAAACGTTTACAAGTTTCCAGGCCCCTTTACTTCCAATGTTTACAAAGTAACTTCTAGGGCCTGAGGAGATGGCCAGGTCAGTAAAATGCATTTTGTCCAAGCATCAGGGCATGAGTTTGGATTCTTACCACCTATAGACTCTGGGCAATGTGGTGTTTGTGTGCAGATGCAGCACTAGCAGACAGCCATATGAAGGTATTTGGAGCTCATTGCCAGGCAGTGGTCAATGAAGATTTCTAAGTTGAGTTTGAGATCCTTCCTCAAAAACTAAGATGGAGAACAATTAGAGAAGACACTAGCATTGGTTTCTAGTGTAAGTATGCAAGTATACACATGTGCATAAGCAATTGCATACACATGTGCACACACTTACACAAACATATACAAATGCATACAACCATCATTTGTACATAGTAACTTCCTTATTTTATAGATAAATGTTCTATAACTTTAGTTCCTAATGCTTTGTTCCTTCAACTATTGCTTGAAATACATCACGCAGAATATATGAAATGGGATCTGTGCTTTGTACATAATTAATAAATACTTTACCATTATTCATTATAGCTTTTTTATTTTCTGTAGTTTTTTTCTTTTATTCTTTATACTTTTGGGGGCCTGCCACTCAGCTCACAAAAAATCATATGGAGACTTATGCTTCCTTAGGAATGCCCAGCCTTAGCTTGGCTCGTTTCTAGGCAAGTCTTTATCTTAAATTAGCCAATCAAACTTTTGCCTCTGGGCTTTTACCTTTTTCTATTTTTGTATATCTTTTTTTAACTTCTTATTCTGCTCCGGGTTGTGTGCCTGCATGGCTGCTCCCCAGCATCATACTCTCTTTCTCCTTTCCTCATTACTTCTTCTCTTATTCTCCTTCTGTTTATTTTCTATACCTGACAGCACCAGCTATCTCTCTCCTGCCTAGCTATGGGCCATTCAGTTCTTTGTTAGACCAATCAGGTATTTTAGACAGGCAAAGCAACACAGACTCTCAGAGTTAAACAAATGCAACACGTCTTTGCATCATTAAACAAATGTTACACAACATAAACAAAGGTAACACATCTTCAACTAATATTCCACAGAAGTTTTTCTCTTGTGATGGGTTCTTTATTAAATACCAAAATCGTTCATTATATTCCTTTATTTCTTCTTAAAGTTCTATCATACCATTTATATTATTATAGTATTGTAAGAATTTTAAATATTTTTAGAATAGCTAGGCATCTTGTCAATGTTCAGCCTGGGTCAAATATTCAAATTCAAAGAAAAGGAAAGAAGAAAAGGTAGTTATAAATATAAACTCACATTGAATTGTATAGTGAGTGAGTACCAGGACAGCCAAAAATACCGAGAGTGTGACCCTGTCTCAGAAAATAAACAACAAAAACTGGAAACTATGGATTAATATTATTAAAAATGTGGGCTATGTCTCTGTACCCGCCTTTATTTTTTTCTTTTATTTATTTATTTATTTATTTATTTATTTAGGTTTTTCGAGACAGGGTTTCTCTGTGTAGCTTTGCGCCTTTCCTGGAACTCACTTGGTAGCCCAGGCTGGCCTTGAACTCACAGAGATCCGCCTGGCTCTGCCTCCCGAGTGCTGGGATTAAAGGCGTGAGCCACCACCGCCCGGCTATTTTTTTCTTTTATTATTATTGATGGGAAATTTTCTATTCATTTTACATAGCAACCACAGATCACCCCTCCTCTGTCTTTTCCAAACCCAGCATTCTCCCCCACAACCCCCTCATTCCCACCTCCTCCATTTTAAGCTTTCCCATGGGGATTCAGCAGAGCATGGTACATTCAGTTGAGGCAGGTCCAAGACCCTCCCCTCTGAACCAAGAATGGACAAGGTGTCATACCTTAGGCACTTGACTCCAAAAATCCCACTTATGCACCAGGAATGGATCTTGATCCCACTACCTGCCCCCCCCCCCAAACAGCTCAAGCTAAACAACTGTATCCAGTAACCAGAGACCAAGTCTAGTCCCATGGTGGCTCCAAAGCTATGGTGAACCCTCTTTTGGACATGTACTCAAATGCAGTGTCTGTAAGAGAGAAACACTTTTTCTCATTTAATAGTATTTTATTATTTAATAGCAATAAAGGAGATAACATTACAGTAGGAAATATTTACAAAAAGGCTAAGGTGCTGGATTAAAGGTTCTCCCTTCATGGCCACTGGAGAAGAAAGGCCGGACAGGGTTTTTGAAGGTGCCAGGAGGGTACCTGTATATGAGGGAACGCTTGGCAACATTCATGAAACTTAAACATCCACCCTCACAATCAAGGAGCACCCCAACCCGGCCCAGTGGCCTCTCTATATAGTGCCGGAATACTGGGCAGGTGGTGAGGAGACTGTAATGATTACCCTCCTTCACACACACAAGAAGAAAGGCACCCTCATAGTCAATCATTTGGTTTATATTCCTTAACCAGGAATCCTCACAGACCCCTACAGCCCAGTCCCCAGAGTCCTTCAAATCCACCTCCCAGTAATATTTCCCTGAGATGAAGTTCTGGGAACCCCACGAAGCCAAATAGCATCCAACAGAATTCAAAGATGTCTCCTTACTCTGAGGTCCGAAGCTGAATTTTCTCAAGACATTAAATAGGTTCATCTTGTAATGGAATGTGCTTACATTTTCAAAGAAAATGTGCACCTGGATGTGCTTGAGCCTTTCAGTCAGTCCAGTGATGGGTAGGGCACTGAGTTCTGGTTCCACACCCTTGGGCATGCTCAGCTGCATTGACTCACTCCTTCTGACCATGTCATCCAAACCCCAGAGCAGTACCACATATGGCTCCTGGGACATTGACATCAGCTCCTGAAACATATCTCTTAGTTCTTTGTTCTTTTGGACCATCATGGCTTCACTCTTCCTCAGTTTCTCTAAAACACACTGGCCTTCCTTTCTCATACACTCGATATGTTTCTCTTCCTCTTCACAGAGGAATGGATGCAGCTCCCTATACTCTGACCTGATCATTTCTTCCCGCAGAGTCACAAAGTCCATCCACAAAGTTGTTGTTCTCTTCTCTGCCTCGATATTCTCTTCATTTTCTTGGATCTTCTCCCATAAAGACGCCATCTGCCTCAGAAGTCTTTCCATTTGATGGTCAGCTGCTGCCTCAATGGGACAATGACTGTGACCTCTGTGCTCATGGGAGTTAGAGCAGAGTCGACAGAGGAAGATCCTGCTCTCAACACAGAGGATCCTCTTTGTCTCCTTGTGGGTCTCACACTTATGCTCCTCAGAGCTCAGGTCCTTCATGAGGCTGGCTTGTCTGGCAATGGACACCAGCTTCTTCAGAACAACGTTGGTTCTCATTTCCTTCTGTTGGCATGGTTCCCGACACATAGGGCAGTGGGCTGGAAGTTGGGTGTCCTCCCAGGAAAGCTGGAGGCAGGCTCGACAGAAGCTGTGGCCACAGCTTATGGTGACTGGCTCTGTGAGGCAGCTCAGGCAGATGAAGCAGGTGAGTTCTTCCTGGAAGGCTTGTGAGATGTCTGACTCCATTTTCCCACGGAACAGTGGGTCTCTGGTCTCAGCAGTGTCTGGTGGGGACACAACAATAGTAGCTCAGCTCTGTGGTGCTGTCCTCAATGTGTGGGGGAGAACGATCTAGCAGTCTAGGAGCCAGAGGGTATGGAAACACACTCTGTCTGGTCTAGAGAAGAATGAAGCTGGCTGGACCCTGGAGTGTCCTTATGTACTCTCTAGAGACCACACCCACTGTCAATAGCAGTAATCTAATTGGATGGAAGATTGAATTGAATCTATGGCCAATACTCACAAAACGATCCTCCACAACAAGATTTCCTGAGTCACACATCTTCTCTGGGTGTGATAGGTCACACCTTTAATCCAACTGTCCTAGCGATTGGGCTGTGGAGGCAAGAGGAGTTTTAGTCCAAGGCCTGCCTGGAATATACAGTGTGAACCTGTCTTAAAAAAATAAAGAGCAATTTTACTACAATATTTCACTGTTTCTAAATATTTTGTGATGTGCTTATAATTTCGGTTTACCTTTTTCAGTTTAACAGTTAATGATATCAATCTGTGATTTTAGCAACTATCAACATTAAAAAATTCCTAATAATTCTTTGAGAATTTACTTCAACTCATATTGATCATATTCACCTCAGCTTTAATTACTTCAAGATTCATGCCTTTTTCTACCCACTCCCCTTTCTGTTCTTTACTTCTTTCTTTTTTTAAAAATTACATGGGGAAGCCAGGGGATGGTGGCACATATCTTTAATCTTAACTTTCAGGAGGCAGAGGCAGGCATGTCTCTGTTAATTCCAGGCTAGCCTGGACTACAGAGTGCGTTCCAAGACAGGCTCAAAGGCTAAACTGAGAAACCCTGTCTAGAAAAAAATAGAAAAACAAAAACAGAAAAAAAATAGTTAAAAGGAAAAAAAAAAAAAAACATGTTTAATGAACTAAAACCCAAGAGTCCATGATTTTTCTTGTAAGGAATTTTCTTGATTGAATCATTGGAATTAGGAAACCCCACCTAAACTCAGATGTTTTGAGATGTGAGAATTCATCTTAAATCTTAGCTGTACCTTCTGCTCTGGCTTCACTGTAGCATCTTCCCAGTGTTTGAATTAAAATCCCTACAATCACAGGTGTTACACGATAGGAGACCAAGAGATGGAGGCTACTGCTTCCCCTTAGGCAATTTCCTTTGCCTCCAGAGTCATTACCAGATCCTGGAAAGCCTTAACCCTAGTTGGTTAGATCATACAAGCCATTTAGAAACTGCCTTTGAGAATACCAGGGCCAAAAAGGCAGATGATTTGCTTCATGTAAGTGAACATTTGGGATGTGAGCTAAGCTTTTTCAGAGCTCTCTGATCTTCTTCTTTGTGGATCTGAGGATTAGGAAGTATGGGTAGAGGATGAAGGCATCCTGAAGTGGAGGTTGTATTTTTACTTTCCCGAATTCTCTGTTTAGCTCTGTATCCCATTTTTAACTGAGTTAATTGCTTTCTTGATGTCCAGTTTTTGAGTTCTTTACTTATTTAAGATATTATCCATCTATAGTGTGTGTAGTTGGCAAAAATCTTTCCCATTCTGTAGGTTGTCACTTTGTCCTTGTACTGGTGTCCTTTGTCAAAGAGATGCTTTTCAGTTCCATGAGGTTCCATTTATTAATTGTTGCTTTTAGTGACTGTACTATTGGTGTTCTGTTTAGAAGTCCTTTCTCGTGTGGAGAAGTTCAAGACTATTCCCCACTTTCTCTTTTTTAAGGTTCAGTATATGTGGTTTTATGTTGATGTGTTTGATCCACATGCAGTTGAATTTTATGCAAGGACAAAAGTATGGATCTATTTTCAGTGTTCTGTGTTTTGAGGACATTATCAATGTTTCAGATCAAAACAATTACAATATGATCCCAGAAAAATACAGTTGTCCACCTACACTGGAATGTTGACACAATCCTTCTTAAACCTCGGTTTTTGTTGTTTTATTTTTTTTTTTGGTTGTTTGGGTTTTTTTGTTGTTGTTTTATTTTTTGTTGTTTGGGTTTTTGTTTTTTGTTTTGTTTTGTTTGGATTTTTTTGTTTTTTGTTTTTCTCTTTTCTTTTTCTTTTTTTTCTTTTTTTTTTTTACCAAGACAGGTTTTCTCTGATTAATAGTTCTGGCTGTCCTGGAACTCACTGTGCAGACCATACTGTCATAGAACTCACAGACACCATCCTACCTCCTGAGTGTTGGGACTAAAGGAATGTGCCACCAAGACATGGCCTAAACACAGGGATTTTAAATAGGCATGTGGATAACAGGTAAGCTGCTTGCCTGTTTTTTATCAATGGCAGAGGATCAAACCCTTGACTTTAAATAATTGATCTATTCCATTGAGTTTACCAGAAGACTTTTTCTGCATTTTATTTTTTGGAACATCATTGCCTTTCCTTTATGATTTCCTACTCTTCTGATCCCTACAGAAAATATTAATCACCAAGTAAAATGGGTCCAATATGCATTTCTGTTTCTTCCTCATTGAAATCCTGCCTTAGATGCCTAGCACTCACGCTCCCACCAGACTTTCATCCTCCAGCCCCAAAGCACATTAAATTCGTATATGATAATCTGTTATTATAAAGTGTATACTATGTTCAAATTACTTTTAGAGAGGTTAATTGTGGTGGAAATTGGAAGCATTAGGATCAGAAGTTCAAGGCCAGCATCACTTAAAACTTGATTCCAGGATCACCAATATTATGTGGCCCTATTTTTGAAAAGAAAAAAAAATGGAAAGAGGTATGTCTCAGTTTGCAGAGTACTTGCTTAGAATGTACTAGGCCCTGGGTTCAATCTTCAGCACCACAGATAATCAGGTGTGGTGTCACATGCCTGTAATTCCAGTACTCAGGAGGTACAGACAGATACTAAAAGTCATACTTAACTACAGATTGAGTAGCAAACCAGCCTGGGATACAGGAGAATGTTTCTCAAAATAATAATAATAATAATAATAATAATAATAATAATAATAATAATTATTATTATTATTATTATTATGATTATTATGATTTTGAGGAACTCAGTTGGGAGTTTGAGATTGATATCCACCTTGCCTCTTCACTTAGATTATAGCACAGTCTCTCAAAAGTCAAACATGGTTTCTTCTTTTAGGCACCTGTTACTGTCTATGTAGTTGATGCCTTTGTTTAGATTTTTTCTGGTTTCCTACACCAATTTGACAATAAATTAAAAGGAAATAAAAATTCAGTACAGAAGTATCAAATACCATGTGGCAGGAGAGTGTACTATAGTCACCAAAAGGTGATTGCAGGCCATAAAAGCCGAGAATTCAAGGAGACTGTAGTAGGTCAGGCCAGTCTGAGAAATCTGCCTTCTAGACAGCCTGGTGGGGTGGGGAAGAGAACAGAATAGGTGGGGCCAGGAAAGAAACCCTTCTCATTTGATAATATACAGACTCATTAAACAAAGTAGTTATTATGAGGATCAATTACATGAGAGACTGAAGCAGTGACATCACAAATTCAAACTACCCCAGGACATCTTAATGGAAACCCAACTCAAAATCAAGTAACTAAAAAAAAAACAAAAACAAAAACAAAATCCAAACTAACAAAGACCCCTGCTGTGGCCCTGTGAGATTCTGGTGTCATCATTTTCTCTGCCCCACATCTACTTATCCCAACCCATCAGCCGACAGATGTTGAGGGCTCAATATTGTTTGAGGGTCCTTGCTCCATGTTTATGCCATCCCATAAGTGGACTTTGACTATTGACTATCAGTTGATTCATCCAGAGGTTGGTTGGTGGAATGAAATCTGTAAACAAACCACTATAACCTGCCACCCAGCTCCTAAATAATCATATGGAGAAATATTCTTCTTATGAATGCCCGGCCTTAGCTTGGCTTGTTTAAAAGCAGCTTTTCTTATCTTAAATTAGCCAGTCTACCTTTCCCTGCTGGGCTTTTACATTTTTCTGTTTTCGTATAATTTTCTATACCTCTTACTCTGTTTCTGGCTGTGTGGCTGGATGGGTGGGTGGCTCCTCCCCAGCATCACCCTCTCTTTCTCCTTTGCTCACTCCTGTCTCTTCTCTTATTCTCCTTCTTTTTTTTTCTCTGACTGGCAGTCACAGCTTTCCCTCTCTTGCCTAGCTACTGGACATTCAGCTGTTTATTAAACCAATCAGGTATTTTAGATAGGCAAAGTAAAACAGACAAACAGAGTTAAACAAATGCAACACATCTTTACATCATTAAACAAATGTTACACAGCATAAAGAAATGTAACATATCTTCAACTAATATTCCACAGAAGTCTTTCTCTTATGACGGGTTCATTATTAAATACCAATGTCATCCATTATATTCCTTTATTTCTTAAAGTGCTATCATACCATTTACATTATTATAGTATGGTAAGAATTTTAAATATTTTTAGAATAGCTAGG
>CABHPR010151180.1:33912-79519 GCA_902168415.1 Peromyscus melanophrys | reverse complement strand
AGTGTGTTATAACTGCAGTGCCAGGCCCCGCCCCTGAGTCACATGCAGTGTGTTATAACTGCAGTGCCAGGCCCCGCCCCTGAGTCACATGCAGTGTGTTATAACTGCAGTGCCAGGCCCCACCCCGAGTCAGATGCAGTGTGTTATAACTGCAGTGCCAGACCCTGCCTTCCAAATCAGATGGAGTATATTATAATTGCAGTGCCAGACCCTGCTCCCCGAATCAGATGGGATGTGTTTGTCTCAGATCCCACCTCCTGAATCAGAATCTTTCCAAATCTATTGATGATTCAGAGGCACACCAAAGTCTGGGAAGTGCTTCCTCCCATAGCTAAAAATAATGGGGATGGTGGCACACGTCTGCAATCTTTGCACTCAAGAAGCTGAAGCTGGGGAATCATGGTGAATTCAAGGCCAGCTCTGGTGAGTAGGAAGTTTGAATCCAGCATGTGTGACACAGGGGAGTTGGGGTCTCAAAAACAAACAAAACTTCTTCATACAAGCAACCTCCAGAAAAGCCTGAGGAAATTGTGACACCATGGGCATCAGGTGACTTTCCCTTGTGACAGCTCTTCGTTACTTACCCACCTGAGCTCTGTCTTTTCATTTCATTTCATTGCTAAAATATGTTCCTGACTCTAAAGCCCCAGCAGATTTTTTTTTCCTATCCTAAACATGGCCAGTGATCCCAAATGCTTTCCAGTACCTGCTGTGGGATGGTCTGTATGTCAAATGCTCTGATTGGTCAATAAACAAAACATTGATTGGCCAGTGGCCAGGCAGGAAGTATAGGCGGGACTAACAGAGAGGAGAATTGAGAGAACAGGAAGGTGGGAGGAGACACTGCCAGCTGTCGCCGTGACAAGCAGCATGTGAAGATGCCGGTAAGCCACGAGCCATGTGGCAAGGTATAGATTTATAGAAATGGATTAATTTAAGATATAAGAACAGTTAGCAAGAAGCCTGCCACAGCCATACAGTTTGTAAGCAATATAAGTCTCTGTGTTTACTTGGTTGGGTCTGAGCGGTTGTGGGACTGGTGGGTGACACAGATTTGTCCTGACTGTGAGCCAGGCAGGAAAACTCTAGCTACAAGTACCTACATCATGAATTATCAAGGTAGTCACATGATTTGGGGCAAATTAAAAAAATCCACTTCTTTGAATTGAATTTGCCTCATCTATTAAAGGAAGGGTTTGAATACATCTGAGCTTCATTAAGTCATGTGATTGCATGACTCCAAGTCCCCAGAGCTTTGATCTCCTGAGACATTAAACTATTTCTAAGGATACTTCTCTGGTAGGTTGTTGGAATCATGGGCCTGTTTGGCTTCTACCCCCTATTTTATTTCTTGGAATTTCCTATCCACACTGACCCTGGGTTTGGTTGGCCCTGTGACTTGCTTTGTCCAATGGAACATAGCAAACATGTCATAAACGGTGGCTTGATCAATTTTAGTGTACTGGGGCTTGCCCTTTCTTACTGTATCTCAGAACACTGTGACCACCAGTGGGTTGAAAAGCTGGGCTCATCTGCTAGAGCCATGCAGCTTACTCCCATAACTTCCCCAGACAACAGCCACCACGGAAACAGGAAACATAAGTAAGGCAACCAAGGGTCATCCAAGTCCCAGCCACTCCACCTGCTGATTGTATGTCCATGGATGCTCCAAATGAGACAAGCAGATGTGCCCAACTGAACCCACGCTCCCTGCTGACCTAGAGGACCAAAAGCTTGAGTTATAATCCATTCCACCTTGATGGCTTGTAGTCAAGTGTGACTTGCTCAAAGTTACTCCCATTCAATTTCTTATGGGAGCAGAGCACAGTAGCTGCCTATAAGGAAATTATAAAATAGCATAAAAATAACAAGCTTTTTTTTATTATCAGAAATTGGTGCTCTCTCTCATAGTTGATATTTGTATTGATTACTTATGACTAATCCTCGCTTGCCAACATCCTATTAGATGAAAAAAATGCTTCTTCGTCAAGCACAGGCTCAGAAATGAATCTTGTAATAATGAAATACAGCATTGTCCTCCCTCCTCTCAGTTGAGCAGAGTGACCGTGACTTCTGTTTTGATTGCGTGTGTGTGCTCATCTCCTGAGCTTCTCATCTAAGCCAGCAGATGCGTTCTTTTCTGTCCCCACAGAAATGACAATAGAAGCCAAATATGGCTTGGTAGGCCATTCAGCACTGCTGAAAGCAGAGGCAGGCTTTGAAGAACCCTGGAGACCTTTGACATTTGTAGGCATCCTGGTAGATGGCAGCTGCTGGCTGGAACACTCTGTGGTGTTGGGACACTACTGGCCACAAGTGGCTTGGGACCACATTGTGTTGAGGAAAGAACAAACATATTCATTGTTTCCTGACTTAAGTCAAATTGAACCAAAACAACTTCCACACTGCTGTTCGAGCCACTTGACATTACCCAGCTCATATACAATCCAGAATGCATTCTGCCTTTCTGCCAGAGGCTGCTAATGTTGTTTTCCAGCTATATGGGATTTGGGCAAACGAGAAACATGATGACAGACAAGTAGACTTCAGTCTGTTCTGGATCTCAAACATCCATTCATCAGAAGCCACTCACATCCCGTATCTCTCACAGAGTCTATGTAGAACTGCAAAGTGGCCGAGAACAAACGAGTGTGAGTTCAAGGGCTGGGGTTTACTTTGACCACATTATGGATGGAAATGGGGTTGGACCTGCTGTTCTGTCCTCCGTTTCTTTTGGTATTTGGAACTGTGTCCCAGCCAGGAGCCCATTGTAAGTACATAATACAGCATTGTGACCAGAACAGTACATCTTAAAACATATCCTGTCATCCAACTAAGTGACATCTAAAGCCTAGGATGGATACAGGAGATACCAGACACATCCAAACAAGTTTGAATGACATGTAGTGTTTGAAAGGCCTGTCTGTGTGACAGTGTCAGACAAACTTTAATTTCTTTCTTCTGATTTATGCCCTTCATCTTTGCTGCAGGCTAGCCTCTGGCAATTTCATTTTTCTTCTTTACTGTAGCCATTCTTTTCTGCATCTAAATCTTTTTCTAAAAAACAAATCGTTTCCCAATCTTTCATTTGTCGTTTCTATGTTCTTTAAAAAAAAGCGTCTTTCCACACCTACTTGGGGGTGACATTTTATTATCATTTAGGCTTTGAGTTACTTCTTTTTTTTCTCCTCTTTCAAAGAAAGTCTCAGAATTGAATGTGAAAATGCATAAAGGATACCTGGAATGAAAACCTCTCAAGAGGGTTTGAGAGGGATGGGAATTTTATAGAGCCGAGAGGAACAGGTGATGGTTGCTAGTAAAAGAAAAAAAAAGGACCTTTAATAAATGAAGATGTTTTACCTATCTCCAAATCCCAGTTTGTCAAGGAGGAGCAGAACCAGCCAGGCAACAGCATGAACCGTTTTGAGAAATTACATCTCTCCCAGTAAGAAAATAAAGGGGGAAAGAGCTCAACTGTGTCTGGGAGGATTTCGGGTGATTCCAGCCAGCACTGGATGTCTGTTTGCAGAGTTCACAAGGATGCTACAGTGAGGATATATGTATGCATATATATATGCACATTCATCTTCGTCACACCTCACTGTTTCGTGCTGGGAACCATTGAGTCAGGTCCCTGATTTCATTATGGAAACTTTGGAGGCTGAAAATGAACAGGTAAAGAGAGGCTAAGCTTTACCTAACTAAGCTTAGGTAGAGACAGAAAGGAAGAGGGGAAAAAAGGAGCAGAGGGAAGAGGAAGGGGGAGGGAAGAGGAGGAAATTCTACAGATAGAGTGTCCAGAAGTTATGAAGACGACAAGGCTGGAAGGGAGGATGTGACACTGTCAGCAACCTGGGGAGCGAGAGAGAAGGTGAGAAATCAGACTTCAAGAAATGTTTTTGTCAGTGTTCTTTGAGAAGATTAAGAAATGCTAGGCTAATTTTTAATAACTTTTGTCTGCTGGACCAGATGATGAAGAAAACCAGGAATGACTTAAAAGAAAATCTCTACACATTTCACTCTCACAATCTAGATGCCACACCATAGCATCAGGTATCACACCTGCAACACCTCACCATGTCACAATGTAGGGCACGTAAGGGTGTGGAGAAAAGTCAACACCATTGGTTTACAGATCAAACACATCTTGATGGTGTTTTGGGATTCTAACTCAGTTGGGGAATGCATGTTCTCTGTGGGTAAGACCATCCTGATGCCCAGGAAGCATGCCAAGGTACTACTGTTACTCTCTATGGTCTTATCAGATTATACCATTAATAGAATTTGAGAATAAGTAGTGTGTGTGTGTGTGTGTGTGTGTGTGTGTGTGTTACAGAAAGCTCTGGCAAGCAAGAAAGAAAGGGAGCCAGAGATAGGGCATTCAGGTATGTTTTTAAACTTGTTACCCGAAGAAAATGTACAAGTGCAAGTTGATGTGGGATTCCACAGGCATCACTGAATTAACCCTTGCAGGGACTTCAGAAGTTACCAAACCTGTAGCTGTGGATGAGGCTGGCTAGATACACAAAAGGGGCTGCATTAACCTCCAGGGAGACTCAGAGAGCAGTCTAGTGGCTTACTTCATTGGCTTATTTCAGAAAGGGCTGGGAGAGTGTAGTCTATCTATCTCTGTAAGGAAGTCCTCTCTGACACCTTTTCTGATCTCTGCTGGTGTACTTTGACAATCCATATGCTCCAAAGAGTGACCCCAGGAACACACTGGAACATTAGACACAGTAAGTATAAAAGGAGCCACTCTTGCCTTAGTAAACATTTAAGAAGCATGATTACATTAAGAGGCAAAGATAACATTGTGAAAATCTAATTTTTAAGGTCAGTGACTAGCAGACACTGCAAAATTGGAAAGGTTCTTTAAAAAAATCAATAGAACAGATCAATATTCTTACTAGAGATGTAATTTTAAAAAAATAACTCAGAAGTAACATTCAGTATCGATGGGTTTATCCAGCTTAATGTGCAACTAAAAGAACAAACAAACCCACCTTCCTGGCCAAGCCAGAAACTAACCTGAGCCTCACCTTGGCTACTTGCACATACCCAAGTCTCACTTTGGGCCTCTTGGAGCACAAGCCAGGCAATGGCTGTTTAACTCACAATTTCCAAACCAATGAGGTCAGTCCCACAGTGTCTGGCAAGGAAGTGTTTTCTTTCCCATAGGTTTGGAGAAATCTGACTGGCTTAGTGGTTCCCATATGGATCCTGAATTTGAATCTAGATGCCCAGCATCATTTTTCAAACTCGGCTCTGTGCTTCCCTTGATATACAAAGTCCAGGCCCAATGGAACTCATAAACAGGATACTCAAAGCAGCTCTGTCATCCCATGAATTGCTAACTGAGTGGTCCTGTGCCTTTTCAGCTGAAGCGCTTTTTTGGGACAGAGTTCAAAGGTAACACTGCTATTTGTGATCTTTTGCAAGTTTTTCTGGGATCTATATGTTAGTACTTGCAGTAATTCAGTCTCTTTGGGGGTGGGGGTGAGTTAGGGTGTGAGGCTTGGGTCTGTTTCTCTCTGGAAAGAACCACTTAGTCTTAGGTGGAAACACAAGCATGTCATTAGTCACTGCTAGCTCACTGAAAAATGGAGATTTCAGAGTCTGCCTTATGCAAGCAAGCTATTCATTTGCAGTCAGGTACACATGATTTGTGTCTCATTTATCTGTGCGGAAATGCTCTGTAAATGGGCTCGGGCCTGGAGTTTTCAATGGGCTGACCAAACAAACATCCACCCTTTTATCTTCCGTCTGTGGGCATCAGCATTAATGTGAGGCTGCTATTAGCAGTAGTTGACTTGCTGGGAGAAACCTTAGAAATTATGGCCCATTGTTGCCTGAATTACCCAGCAGTGACCCAGAAAGCAACTTGGGAGGCTTCTCTTCTCCCCAGGATGCAAATGGACTGGAGAGGAGGTTGACAAGGAGGAGGGAGTGGTCTCATGGTACCCAGTTTGCCAGCCTCTCTGTCTCTGGCACAATATCAGCCTCTGTAAGATCTATGTCTGGGTTTCCCTCCTGGCTTTCATGTGGATAGCAGGATCTCTTGGAATAGGAAATTTGAGTTGCATTTGGGGTCCCCTTGGGGGTTGAAGTTAGGGGCAGTAAGGCTGGGAGGAGGAAGATGAACACATCTCTGAGGGGACAGTGTTACAGAATTTGAGGAACAGCTTGTGCTTTCCAGTAGCTCTGGGCTAGCTACTAGCTGCCCAGGGCTCTGAGTCATTGACACACAGTCATCTAAACTGAGGTGTTCTCTCAGTAGAACATACATGCTGGTTCTGAAGACCAAGGATGTAAACACCTTACTAACTTAATTTTAGGTGGGTATTGTGTTGAAATAAAATGTTCTGAAGTTCTGTGTTAAAAATAATAGTTTGGAGATACTGGTGTAAATGAAATACATTATCAAAATTACATTTTAATTACTTTGTCTTTCAAAATACAGAAAATATAAGATCATCCATGTAGTTCCCTTTGCAGTTTATCTTATGAATTCAGAGAGAAAAACAACTTTCACTATGCTAGTGACCTCAGATCTCCTCTTAGGAAATACAGTCAGTATTTACGGGAAGAGTCCAAAATGAGAGTGGGCAGAGTTGGGTTTGGAACATAGAAATCTTACGATTTTTTAATTTTTGTATTTTTTTTTATGTACGGGTGTTTTGTCTGCATGTGTGTGTCTGTGCACCATTTGTGTGCCTGGTGCCTGTGGAGGCCAGAAGAAGACATCAGCATCAGATCCCCTGGGACTGGAGTTACAGACGGTTGGGAGCTCCCATGTGGATGCTGGGAACCAAGCCTGGTCCTTTGGACGAACAGCAAGTGCTCTTTCCTACTGAGCTGTCTCTCTAGCCCCTGAATCCCATAGTTTTAATTTCTAGATACGGAGCTGTGCTTGTTCCATTTCCCACTTTAATTGCAGTCTCTTTGAGGCCAACTTGGTGGCTGTTGCAGAAACATTTTGGATCATACTGCATAGGAGCCTGGTGCACCGTGATGGCCACTCCCCCACTTCCCCACAGTCTCAGAGAAGGCTTATGCAGGAGAGTGGAAAATTTCATTTATGGCCAGTCTGATGATTTTTTGTTGTCTTGGTAATGTCCAGGCTTTCTGTTTGCCCTTGAGTTAGCTCTTTGCACACTGTGTGCCTCCTGTTCTCATTTATTAAATGTCCTAATATTTGGCCTGCTGACTGGATAGCATTGATATATGTGGAGCTGGTAGTATATTTAGAAATTATTAAATGGTTTTAAATGAACGAGTTGTTAATGGCCCTCAGACAAAAAGAGTGCCGGTCCAGGAGAAGAGAGGATTTCCTTCTTAGGAGATGACAGAGAACATAAGTGGTCTATATCTTAACCTCTTATGTTTCCATCCCTGTAGCTGCTCTCACACTTATCTCAGGAACTGCACTTGGCAGCAGGATGGGGAAAGAAAGAAGTCACTTTTCAGTTCTGCACCGTGTGTGCAGGTGACAGCAGAAGCCAGAGGGAGGTGTCTGATTTGGAGTTAGTGGTGATTGTGAGCCACCTGACGTGGGTGCTGGGACCTGAACCCAGGTCCTTTCAAGAGCATCATGTGCTCTTGACTGCTGAGCCACTTTTCCAGCTCCATTTCTGAGTTTCAAAGTCCTTAAAATCTAGTCCTTTAATCTGAAAAGTGAGAAGCTGCCTTTCAGTGCCCCCAATTTTTAAGGAACCCTTGATAAACTGACACATTTACAGCCACAGGAGAGACTTCTTAACAATAGAGACTGCAGACCACAGCAGTTGAGCGATAAAAATGGAATGAAATATCTTTTATTGATCTGGTGCACCTGTTTAGTAAGCCTTGCTCTGGTCACCTACTGCATGAAGAAAAGGAGAAATGCTGTCCCCACAGAGCTTAGGAATGAGCCAGCTCTAAAATCTTTTAGGGTATGTGCCAGTTATAGAAGAGAGAAAGGAAAAATCAGTGTCTCTAAGGCCACCTGATCTGGGTTGGAGCTGCTGTTTTATGTGCAGTAAAAAGCCCCAATCTCCTATTTCTCTCAGGTCTGGAATGCTTTTGAAAACAAAATACCAGGACCAGAAGATGTAGGTTGTTATCCCAGACCCTTGTGTCCATTTTAAACTGCATAACAAAGAACTATCCATCACTGTCAATGTGCCCAAGATACATCCTAACAGTGGAGAACTTCTTCACACTCACCCAGAATGAAATGATAAATCACCCACTTTGAGACTTGGTCATCTACATTTTGGGTCACCTTGGAAGACCAGCAACTTACAATGCCAGTCAGACCCCCTCCACTAACCCTAATGAGATAACAAGTTCTAGACATTTAAACTCCCTGATAAATACTCATCCCTGAGACATTCATGCTGTATTTATCAGGAATTTAATTATTACATGAACATATATTTTTTCCCAGGAATTGGAACTTACCTATTCAGCACTTATTCGATTAGAAAATTAGATATTTCCATAGAACAATTTCCAAAGCCATTAGATTATGTAATAGAAATCAACCTAGTTTTCTTTTTCTTTCTTTGTTTTTCTTTTCTTTCTTTCTTTTTTTTTTTTTTTTGAGACAGGGTTTCTCTCTGTAATTTTGGTGCCTGTCCTGGCTCTCACTCTTTAGACCAGGCTGGCCTCAAACTCACAGAGATCCACCTGGCTCTGCCTCCCAAGTGCTGGGATTAAAGGTGTGGGCCACCACTGCCCGGCTTCAACCTACTTTTCTTAAAGGCTGAGAGCTTTCATTGTGATGTTCAATTAACAGGCAGTTTGAAATTGGAGGGTCTCAAAGGACACAAAGACCTCAAGCTACTATAGTTGATGAAACTTTCTGATGGATTGTATTTATATCTTCTTCCTAAGGAAGATTTTATTCATTTCTTCCACGAGTATTTCTTCATGGCCTACTTGGTGCAGGTGTGTGTGTGAGCCTTTAGCTACACGAAGATGAACGAAGCAAGTTCTTGGTCTCCAGGAAGTTACTATGTGGTAAGGGAACAGACCACTTTTGATGTTTATACTTCAGTAGAAGAAAACAGTTTGAATATGCATAGTTTGTAAATGCATAGATTGGCAACATTTGTTTATGGCAAGTTAGCAATCAAGATAATATAAAAAAGGCAAATTTTCAACAGTGTCATTGTGATATTATTATTAATATTTCAATAAATTATTAAGTGATTGGGAACTGCAGACAATAAAAATCTCTATATAAAGGAAATATCTTTATGTTCATTTATCAACAACTTTTTTCTTTAGTAAAAACCAAGCCTCTAGTTATAGCATACGAGGTCTGTGTTTGTTGTCTCATGGTGATGACAAACGTCTCAGAGAATCTGTCACCAATGGGTCAGTATTGATGATGGAAAGACCCCTGTATGGAAATCAGGTGACTGACTACACAATTTCAGCTTCATGTTAACTCTTCTGAATAGGACAAGGAGACATCATTGGCTGAAGGAAGTCTTGCCCTGCTCGTCAGCTGCATATATTCACCTTTGCAGTTCTTACTTCCTCCTTGATCCCACTGGCTATTATTTCATGGTCGTATCAACAGAGAACCTTCCCACTGACCCAGTTTACTTCTGGCTTTTGGTTAGGCAGCAGAGGTTGCCAAACACATAGACAGGATATGTCACTCCTTTATATATATAATCTGCCTTTGCAATGTGACCTTTCAGCTTCTTTATTGAGAGACAGAATTCAATCTCCTTTCCTATAATTTGATCTGAACCTATCACCTGCTTTAATATTAATTCAATTATAGAATCTAGAAGTGATGATGTACCTATTATGGCATTAGGCTTAAAGAGATTTATTTTTTTCCTCTCTGGGATCCTATACTGTCACTGGGTTGGGCTAGCCTACTGGAAGATGAAGGACCTCAAGCAGCAAACTTGAGATCATTGAAATGCTGCATCTAAGGCCCCACAGCTGTTGAGTCTTGGCTAATATCAGCAACAAAATTGCCTAAATGACCCAGAACTGCCCACAGATACATGAGGGAGCTACCCCCCTAAATTCATTTTAAATTACTGATGTGTAGAAGAGTTAGCTAAAGAAATCATTGTTTGGAGTCATTATGTTTTGGAATACAGTAGTAACTATCTGATATAGGAACCAAACTCCCAGCACTGGAGCTCCCTGGCCTTCTTTCTACTCCTAAAACAGTACTGAGTTGTTCTCTCCAAGGGGCTTTGTGATTTCTGTCTGCACTGGTCTTCCCTTGGAGCTTTGTATGTTTAGCTCCTTTTGTGTAATTCAGACCTTAGTTTAAATGTCAGCTCTCTCGAAAGGCCCTTCCTGGCCATCTTCCAAGTTAAACTCCCTGGTCATTGTCTACCACATTACCCAGCTCTAGCACTCTGTGTAGTTTTTATTATTTCTTGACATATTCTCATTTTTACTTATTTCTTTTCTTTTCTTTCTTTCTTTCTTTTTTCTTTTTTGGATACTGTCTATCTTGCCTAATTAGAATATTGGCACCATGGAATCAGGGAGTTGGCTGCATCCTGGGCCTGGACAACTGCTGGGACATGGCAGGGAACTCAATGAATGGCAAGGAGATAAGACGCCTTTTTCAACTTGGTGCCATTCAGTGGGAGCCACACACGTAACATAGGGGTAGTTTTCACCCCCTGCACTAACAAAGATTTTAGGGTTCTAGCCCTAGCTATCTCTCAGGCTGCTCCTACTATGGCTACCATCACAGTTTGGGTATACTAGGACTAGTTTGCTTACAATATTCCTGAATGGTTAATGACCTCCAACTGTGCTATTCACTTGAGAATGGCCATGAACATATTCCCCTTCATTCCTTGGGCTTCTTAGCTCCACTTTATTTCATCACTCTAATTCTCTCTGGTCACCAGGGAGAATTAATTATTCTTCTCCTATATTTTCAGAGCTCATAGCAAATGTTTCTGGAATAGTCTTGTCCATTGTCCTCAAAGGCTATTAGCCAGAGATTGTTCCTTTTATTCATTGTATTCTCAGCACTTAGCAAGTCTACCCAAACTTGCCGAGTGAAATAAGTTAAAGTCACTGAAATTACTCTGCATGATATTGGGAATTATAATTTAAAAGGTGGAGTAACTTTGCAACTTAACATGGCTGGCCTTGTCATTTCTAAAATGCCCTAGCTAGAGAGCATGTTAAAATAAATTTGCTGCTCACACCATCTCTAGTGAGAAGATGATTATATCAACCACAGTCAGACTGTTCACCCCCCCGAAATTAAATACTTAAATGAGAAAGATACATAACATTTGGATTTCAAAGCTTTTTAAAAAAAAAAATACCAATATAATTTCAAGAGGTTTTTTTTTTTTTTTCTTCTTCCACTTTATGACTTAAGGCAAAAGAGTAACAAGTGGGTCTGGCATTAATTGCTTTAAGGAGAACTGTCAATTCTGAAAGAGTTTCTATACACTTCATTACATGTTATCCTTAGCTCTTTATATAGGGCATAAAGAAGGTTCTGGATCCTTGAAAACATATTTTTATTAACAAGCCCAAATGGTTAAACTAGATGGAGTTGAAAGTGGAGGGGGAGGGAGTTCACTGAGCCACTGTTCCTGGGGAATAGTGCCCTTCTCCCATTTCTCATTAGCACCCCACCTGAGTTAAGCCCTGCCCCAAATATAATCCATTACCCATTCAAACTCAACGCATAGATACACCAAGTTACCTCCTGCTTGGGTTATCTATTGCTAGAGGATTAGGATGGTTCTCTTTGGGCAGCTTCAGCACTTGCTCACAGCCAGCTCACAGGCTTGCTTGCCAAAGGCCTTATTTGTATGAATTTTCTTCCCACACTCACATACTCAGTGTCAATGCTGAACCAGAAACAAATCATCTTAGCATAACAACTTCCTTAAAAACCAGCACACAGCCAAGGAACTGAAGCTGTTCTCATAACCCTTATACAAATTGCACGGCCAGTCCTCTGGCTGGAGGGAGGTAGGACTGCATTGTCCATATGATTGTGCTAGAAAGCCCTATTCAGTGTGTCTGAATACATTCAGTACTTAGTACCAAAACATCGTTCTGGCAAATTCTGCCCTCATTCTGGGAGTAACACAGTTGCAGAAAAGCGTGCAGCTAAGAAAAGACAGTGGCATTTGCAGTGAGAATGCCCAGCAGTGACAAAATGCATTGTGTTCAACTTAATCATAGTGCTGTTCTTCCCAGTGTTTGCATACATGGCCCATTGCTACCCTGCTATGGTTTGATTAATTACCCATTTAGCAATTTAATAAAGCTTCTTGTTTATTTATTTATTTAACAGAACTTTAATGATGGTCTACCCTTAGAGATGTCATGTTAAATGGCATAAAGAAATAAAATGAGATAACAGAAATAAAATAGGAAAAAATACATTAGTGGCCTGTGTTCACTTGATGTTTAAGCTTTATTGCCTGAAAACATACTGACTGAACGATGTGCTTCTGAATTTTCTAAATGGATTTTCACAATGACCCTTGGAAGGAGCTAGTATTATCCCTACTTTAAAGCTGAAGAAACTGTGTGTTCTCTTATATGTGGGAGCTAAACATCAATCTGAATGTGGAGTAGTAATGTCTACAGGCTGGACTTTGGAGATTGGGATAAGGCCTAAGTTCTAGAGGGGTCTAGTGATGCAGGTCCATAATTCCAGCTGTTCTGTAATTTCAGCAGCTAAGGAGGCATTTGCAGAAAGATCACACATTCAAGGCCTCCCTCAGCTACAGCATGAATGCAAGACCAGCCTGGGCAACACAATGAGACCAATCTCAAAATAAAAAAGTCAAAAGAGAGCTGGAGATATAGGTCAGTGGTGGAGTGCTTTCCCAGAATATGTGAGGTGGGTTCCAGCCTGGTATTGTGGTGGTGCTGGTAATGGTGGTGGTAGTGGTAGTGGTGGTGACAGTGGTGATGGTGGTGGTGATGCTGTTGTTGTTGATGGTGGTGGTGATGGTGTTGTTGTTGGTGATGGTGGTGGTGATGTTGTTGTTGATGGTGTTGTTGTTGTTGGTGGTGGTAATGTTGTTGATGATGATGGTGGTGATGGTGTTGTTGTTGACAGTGGTAGTGGTATTGTTGTTGCTATTGATGGTGGTGGTGGGGGGGGGAGAAATATGTTCTAATGTTTATGGAGAAGCAGAAGAGTGGAGCTCAAAGGCTCAATGTGTAAAGAAATGAGAAGATGGAGATTCCTTGATTTGACCAGTACACTTTGTACACATGTTATGTGTGTAAATATATACAGTTATTACATGTGAGTCAGAATTTAAAGTGAAGAATTTGAAGACCAATTAAGTTCCATGGCTGGGACATGGCCGACATGATGTTGGGAGGTCAAAACCATGGACCCAATGTTATCCTGTCACAGGTACATGCCTGCAAGTCCTCTCTTATCCCAGAAGCCCTTTCCTACCCTGTGCATTCCACCCCTTTCCAAGCTTAGCCCTAAGAGAACACTTCTCAGCACTTGTCCTCTCAGAAAACTTATTTAGAGGCCCCAGGAAAAAACATTATTTTTAAAAAAAATTGCAAACAGCTCACCTTGTTCTGTTTTCTTTCAGAATGCAACACAACCATTTATGCTTACAATGCCAAATAGTCTTGGGATATAGACATCTGCTTAGTGTTGTTTATGAAAACAGTCCCTAAACTCCTGAACCATAGGGACATTTTCTTAACTAACATGCATTAATAGGAACATCTTGGAGAGTGCTGATTTGATAGAATTATTTTTCAATGGAGCAGAAACTGAACTCCCTCTTCGGAACTCCTGGATATCTATCAATAGGAAGCCAAAAACAGTACCGGGAATAAGCAGGGAGAGGATGACTGGGCTTGTGAAAGGAGACTGAGTTCTAGGGGGCTGAGTGGAGCTGTGACACATTCAGGTGGCCTGAGTTATGACACTTGACTCAGGCAAAAGCAGACACAGCAGAACAAAACACATCAGGTAAGAGGGGAATTAATTTTTACTGCTCAGAGCTTTGCGATAATTCTGGGCACTGCAGCTTCTGTTTTTAGCGTTTTCTTTTTACAGAATGTTTGCTGTTTGTGATCAGTAAAGTGGGTGATACTGATCATAACAGCTACATTTTGTTGAATGCTATGCACCAGGCTCTATTTCAACACACATCTCACTTAGTGCTACTCGGCCCTCTGATTGGGCACTATTGTCATCTATATTTTGTGATTGGAGAAACTGAGTCATGGAGGGTCTTGGTGGTATATGGTCCTTCAATGAGGGGTTGAATTGCCTAAGAACTCAGAAGCAGACTAAGTCTGAACAACCCCCATTTCACAGCCTTTTTAGTAAAAAGACGTGTAAATTAACTGGAATACACAAATACACAGTAGAGCTTCCAAGTAGACTATGTAAATTAGACAAAGCTAGCTCACTGTTCCTATCCCTGTGTACATGATCAGTTAATTCTACTGCTTATTAACTAGTACCTGTTTTCCCTATTCACTAAATAAATGTTTATTGAGTGCTTAGCCCATGCCAGGATGTTATATCATAGGGACATATCAGAAAGGAAACCCAGCATCAACCTCATCACTGTGGAGCAAATTGGGTAAAATCTACACTGACCAAATACTTATGCAAATAAATGTACAATTATAAAATGACAGCCTAATTAATATATAAACATTGAGGATAGTTTATTACCATTGTCAATTCCCATGGGCTGTGCTGCCCCCAGGTCTTTCTATTTCCTTTTATCCTTTAGGCCATGCATGCTGGGAGCCCTGCTTTTTACATTGATTCTTTTTAAAGGCTTGTTTACAAACATATTCTTTACACGAGAGGAGGTCTTGATCAGAGCAATACTGATGATGCTTTTGTTAACTTTCCTGGCATCCTTTACTTACTTTACTGGGTCACTTCTACAGCTCCAAAGTGGCATTAATGAAGGCTGTTCAAGGACCTTGTGGCTCTCCCAAACAGAACTCCACTCCAGATACAATCTTGGGAGCACACGGCATTCTAAGAGGCTCCTGAGAGGCCTCCTTCTGAGGTGACTTACTCCTTTTCAGAATAATTCTGGTAGAGACAACTTGCATTTAGACAAATTCTGTTTTTTGTTGTATTATTGTGAATTTTGTTTAAAAATCCTGTATTAGTTTTTAACTGAAATAACATAGAAGTGAAAAAAAAAAACGAGAAATGAGGAAAGATGAAAATTATATGTAACAAATGAGACACAAAGTTCTCCTTTCTTCTAACACCTCAGGCACGGGTGTCTGCTGTTAATACCTCAGCCTCTGAATGTTTGTGGAGATGACTGTAAGTGACAGAGAAGGAGAACCCTGCTCCTTACCCGGAAGAGAGCCATGTGTCCTACTTAAACTCAAGTTTCCTCCACACTCTGCAGGTAAGCAGGGACCTCCACAGAGCCTGGGCATGCCCTGTCACTCAGCTTGCAAGGCCCTGGGGTAATTCATCTTAATCTCACCAATGTCACTTAGAAGCGGGTGCCAATGCGTTCAAGACTACTTCCTACTTTCTCTTCTAGCAGGTTCAGAGTAGCTGGATTTATGTTGAGGTCCTTGATCCACTTGGACTTAAGTTTTGTGCATGGTGACAGATATGGATCTATTTGCAGCCTTCTGCACGTTGATATCCAGTTATGCCAGCACCATTTGTTGAAGATGCTTTCTTTTTTCCATTGTACGCTTTTGGCTTCTTTGTCAAAAATTATATGTTTATAGGTGTGCGGATCAATGTCAGGGTCTTCAATTCGATTCCATTGGTCCACAAGTCGGTTTTTATGCCAGTACCAAGCTGTTTTTATTACTGTAGCTCTATAGTAGAGCTTGAAGTCAGGGATCATGATGCCTCCAGAGGTTGTTTTATTGTACAGGATTCTTTTGGCTATCCTGGGTTTTGGGGGAGCGGGAGATCCCAACTGGATCAAGAACAGAGAGGGAACACAAGGAATGTTCATGGTAAATGAAGACCACATGAGAATAGGAAGAAACAAAGTGCTGGAGAGGCCCACAGAAATCCACAAAGATGCCCCCACAATAGACTGCTGGCAATAGTCGAGAAATAGCCCGATCTGACCTACCCTGGTGATAGGATGGCCAAACACCCTAATTGTCGTGCTAGAAACCCCATCCAATGACTGAGGGAACTAGATGCAGATATCCACGGTCAGGCCCCGGGTGGAGCTCCGGGAGTCCAATTGGCGTGAAGGAGGAGGGTTTATGTGAGCAAGAGTTGTTGGGACCAGGGATGGATGGAATACAGGGACAAGTGGCCAAACCAACGGAAACACATGAACTGTGAACCAATGGCTGAGGGGCCCCCAACTGGATCAGGCCCTCTCAATGGGTGAGACAGTTGATTGGCTTGATCTGTTTAGGAGGCATCCAGGCAGTTGGACTGGGTCCTGTGCTCAGTGCATGAATTGGCTCTTTGAAACCTGGGGCTTAGTAGAGACCCTTGGCTCAGCCAGGGAGGAGGGGACTAGACCTGCCTGGGCTGAGTCCACCAGGTTGATCTCAACCCTCGGGGGAGTCTTTGCCCTGGAGGAGATGGAAATGGGGGGTGGGCCGGGGGGAGGGGGGCGGGACGGGAGGAGGGAGAACGGGGGAATCTATGGCTGATATGTAAAGTTGAATTATATTGTAAAATAAAATAAAATAAATTAAAAAAAAAAAAGTAGCGGGTGCCCGCTGCTGCACAGACACTGGTCTATGCCAGACACAGATGGCTGTGCTGGAAGATGGGCTTGTGGACATCTAATGAGGGCAGGTGTAACTAGTGGGCCACAAGGACCCTGATGGGCTAATCCAGGAGGAAGGGAGTAGGCAACCCCCAGGCACGGCATTTTCGCTGGCTTCTGTACAGGTGAAATCAAATGAGAACAAGTCAGATTCCCACCCCTCTCCCTTCTCTGGGCCTGAAGTATGCAGGAGTCATCCTCGCCGGATGGCTCATGTGGGGAAAACAGAGGCAGCCTAGACACTGAGAAGACCAGGCTGTTGTTCCACAGTCAGAGAGCTGATGCTATACACAAAAATAGACAGAGCTAGGAACAGGAGGAGGAGGAGTGAATGTTTGTCTCATCTCCAGTGAAATCTATGAGTAGGGCTGAGAGTTCCCCAGAGAAAATGCTCTGTTGTGAATGAGGACTGCAGAAAGAACATAGAATTATGAAGCTTAAAATTACCACTTCAGAAGAATGCTAAATTATGAGGATAATTGGATTAGTGAAGGAGAGGTGGGTTTGAGAAACCCTTCCGAATGTGAGGATGAGAGTAGGGTACGGATGTTGTAGAAGGAAAGAAAAGTAGAAGAATGCTTAGTGGCGCCAAGCATCATAGTAACTTGTTCTGTGTCTGGAAATGTGATGCAGTTCCAAACAAAAGCCCCAAGGGATGGCGTTTTGAAACAGGATAATGCTGCTCCAGAGCTCTTCTGAGAGAATAAATGCACAAGGAAAGGCAGCAAGATGGTTGTTGAACAGAACCGTGGTAAAGGAATATGCTGGGTATGAATGCATACTACAGAGTCAAAATGTATTGAGAGACCAGTGAAGCAAAAGATTACTAAGACATGAACTCCAGAAACCTCCCTTATGTTGAGAAAAGGGTGGGTTGTTTATCAAGTGGAGGGTATTTTATAACAAACACCAAAACAAACCCTGATGGGTTAAAATGATTATGTGTTATAATATAACTTGAGGTAATTAAGAAACTATCTGACCTCAGGGTGGAGAGATAAAAATGATATAAGACATGACAAATATTATATAAAAAGGAAAGACACTAGTACACATAACACATTACATTTTAGACAGAAGAACAAGCATGATAAGGACAGGGAGTTAGCAAACAGAGGCTCAAATGTGCAAACCGACAGAGAAAAACATCTATCAGAAAAGTCTCCTGAAGAGAGGGGTGGATGATTGACTGAAGCTATCTGCTTCCAGGGAGCTGTCCACAAGGGCATTAAGAAGATATGTGCTAACATCAGGAGCTTAGAAAGCACGGTTCATCTTCTCCATAGAGTCTGATTAAAGGAAAATTATTTTAAATCATTTTCTAGCCAGTCTAAGAATAAATGACAGTTAAAAACCTGAAGATTGAGGCTATGGGGGCTGGAGAGATGAATCGGTGGAAAATGGTTTGCTGTGTAAGCATGAAGACCCAAGTTTGGGTTCCTACACCCATTCAGAAGGCCTGGCATGGTCATGTGTGCCTGTAACCCCATCTCTGTGTGTGTGTAAGGGGTGCAGGAAGATTGCTAGAGCTTGCTGACTGCCAACCTAGCCAGGAAAACAAAAAAACAAGCCAAAACAAAAAAATGATGAACTTTAGATTCTGCAAGAGAACCAATCTCAAAGGAAGGACAGAAACTGATGCAATGAACATGTGACATCTGACGTCCTCTTCTGGCCTCATGTGCATGAGGGGACATGCACACTCACATATGTTGCATACACTGCACACATATACACACAAAAGAGCAAAGGTAGACATGTTAATATTGGATAAAACACACTTGAAGGTGAATAAAGAAAATGTGACACATGAAAACAATGGGCTTTTATTCATCCATGAAATAAAAATAAAATATGTCCTGGGCAGGAAAATGGTTGGAACTGGAGATCCTCACATGTTAGGTGGAATAAGTCAGACTCAGAAAGACTGAGACTCATGTTTTACCTTATATTAAAAAAAAATCTAGATTTTTACACATACGCATGTGCATGCACATATGCACACTGTGGAAGAAGAAGGGACACAATCTAGGGTGAGGAAGAGTAATCAGTGAGAGGGAACTGGGGATAAGAGAGCATATTGAGCACTCTGGCATCCTTGATGAAAATATCTTAATGAAGGCAGGACAAACAAGTATTGAATGACATCATTTCATATTAAGAAATGATATTCATAATACTGTAGTAATGGTGTTAGTTCTTCAACAAATAATACACGAAAACCCATAGCCCAGACTTGTAGTTTCTACCATGAAGGGTTGTGACCAATTTGGATCCACCCCTGGAGAGTCTCTCACTCCCCAGATGATGCTCCGAAATGATGCTGCAACCCAACCACGGCTCCAGACACTCAATGACACTAGCACCTCTTCTTGAGGCTCAGTAGAGTCACCCAATGACCCTTCTAAATCTCCAATCTTTTCATGGGCCTTTACAAAGGAAATCCAAGCTCCCTGCTGTGGCTTCCAAGGCCCACCATGTAACTTGGCCTCTCTGAATCTGCCTGGCACTCAGCCCCTTATCCTAACTCTCTGCCACCCTGGGGAACTCTTTGCTATCTCTTTAATGTAAAATAGCCCCCTTTAAAAGTTTGGACTTGATTCTTCAGACTATATACAATACCCAGTCTACTACAATTTCTGTTCAAACATCAACTCAATCAGTGTAGCTTATGTAATTGTATAAATTCTCTTGCCATGTTAGTCATTTAAAGTACATAAATAAATGTATAACTACAAAGGGGCCCAATTTGGTCTCATCTAAGCCTAGCTTATCTTCCCTGTTTGTTGATCCTTGGTCAGCAATAGATCAGACATTACAAAGCAAATACAGAGTCTCTGGAAGCAGGGAGTGGAATATTGAAAAAAAAAAAAACCCCACATATTAGCTTGTTAGGAACCGTCACAGATGGCTCTGGTGCTGACCTTTGAAGGCAGAATTGAAGAAACATCACCAAAAAAATCCTTCCCACACTTTCTGTTGATGATTAAAAAATATGGTAACACATTTAAAAATATTCAATACCTAAAATCTACTCTTAGCAACCCGAGGGCACAATCTGTTGTCATTAACAACAGTTACTTTGTACAGGAGGTCTGTTGAATAGATTTCTTCTGACTGAAAACTTTTCATTATTCACGAACATTTCCTTAACTTCCTCCTGCCAAGGTTCAAACCCTGGGAATTATCACATGCCACAAATGCATGCTTACCCCCAAATAGCGAGTTGCAAATGAAAAACACACAATTATATCTACCAATTAAAAACAGCAGCAGTGCAAGGCTCATTTTCAAGGTGATGGCATGAGTTCAGGTGTCCTCTCCTCTCTCTACCCCAAACAGTATTGAAAATAATAAAGGCATGCACATTTAAGACAAAATCTTCGGCGATGCCTCAAGTCCACCCTTGACGGGCTAGGTTGGGAGAACTTTTGGAAGATATGAACAGATGGTATCATGATGAGCAAGATGTGAGCAGCTCAGCCGCCACATCAGTGTCAGGAGTGGGTCAAAGGTCACCTGTAGGTGCTCTGTTCTTAGTCTCCATTTTCTACGTCATTTGTTTTTCTGCAGTTTTATATAAAAAGGAGCCTGAGATCTGTGTTTGATTATCTCACTCTTGAGAGGTGTCTGAGCTTTCTGAGAGGTGTTGTTTCCTTCTCATGGCCTCTGGAACTTGCTTTGGTTGTGCAAGGTCTCTGTCCCAGGGAGCCTGCTTCCCTCAGGTGGCCTGTGGTGGTTTGAAGGAGAATGGTCCCTACAGACTCATATATTTGAATACTTGCCCCCCTCTCCCATTTGGGACTGTTTGGGAAGGATTAGGAGGTGTGGCCTTGTTGGGGGAGGTATGTTCCTGGGGCTGGACTTTGAGGTTTCCAAAGATCACACCATTTCAGTTAGCTTTCTCTCTCTGCCTGGTGCCTGTAGATCAGATGTGAGCTCTCAGTTACGGATCCAGCTCCACGCCTGACTTCCTGTTTCCATGCTCATCACCATGATGGTCACGGAATCATCCTCTGAAACTGTAAACCCCCATAAAGAGCTTTCTTCCACATGTTGCCTTGGTCACGGTGCTTCGTTACAGCAGTAGAAAAGTAACTAAGACACAGCCTTTCTGCTGTTTCTTGGCAGGCGCACCTCTGTCCACCAGGCTCCATGGCTGGAGAGTGAACTAGACAGTCACCAGGTCCTGAGGGACCGGCATGGCTTGTAGCCTGTGCCTGTGTCATGGGACAGGCTCTTTGGTGGTACCCCTCACTTTACTTAGGGAGGGGCAAGCATGTAGCCACATTTCTTATCATTATGGATGCATTTTCATTTTGATTTATGAAAATTAGGCAGATGCCAGAAAAATTACGGATATAGTTGCAAACGGCAGACGTAGCTTGGAACAGAACACTCACTGAGGACAAGAACAAATGGTGGCATTGTGTGGTAGTAGAATGCACTGGGCTCTGGAGTCAGCAGCCAGGGTCTGCCTATATTCTTTGTGTGTGAACCATTGGTAGTAATAGCTGTGAGTGTCTAAGCCTCACAGAGTGGCTTTGGCTTTACCGTGTGAACACACGTACCACAGTGAAGGCAATGTCTGGCCTCTTGAACTCCCTGCTGGCACCTGAACATACAAGTGTAAATTTCACAGAAGCCATTGAAAAATCAAGAGAAGATTTTCATAACTCTGGATAGTATTGGTGAAGTTTGAGGGGTGTCTTTCTATCACTGTGATGGCAACAGTTTACTACGAGGAAAGAAACATAGGGAGAAGGCTCACAGTGAGTATTTCAGAGTTTGGATAGTCAATGTCCCTCAAAAGCCCCATGCCACAGGCTTGGTCTCCAGCCTGCCACACAGCTGGGGCATGGTAGAAACTGTGAGGGGGTGGTGGTGTAGGAGGAAATTAGGTTATGGAAGGAATACTCTTGAAGGGGAGATTGGGACCCCAGCTTCTTTCTGTACCTCTTTTTGCTTCCTGGACACCAAGGGTGAAGGGTGAACAGGTTTTCTCCGTAAGCCACCATCTCATCATGGGCCCAAAGCAGCACAACCAAGAGACTATGGACTAAATCCTCAACAACATAAACCTGTCTTCATTTTAAATTATTATCTCAAGTATTTCCTTGAAGTAATCAAAAGCTGACAAACATAAATATCCTAAATTTAATTTTGTAATAAAACACATTGTTAAAAGCTAGACTGATAAGTAAGAAGATGAATTTAATGAATTCTGACAGAGTGAGGAGAGAGAAAGACATAGAGAGAAGGCAAGCCTGAAGCATGGAGATGAGACCTGGAGTGTGTTGTAGCTTTATAATAAGAGCTTAAGGAGGGGGAGGGGACAGAGGAGATGGAGGAAGATACGCATGACATTTTTAATTTGCTGGAAAGTTAGTTTTTAGGTTGGGAATTCTCACTGATTGACAGTCAAGATTATTAGAAAAATGCAATATCATGGAATTTCTGAAAAGTTAAGAGAAAGAAAAAGTGCTACAAGAATTAAGAGAAAGAAAAATCCAGTGTACAGGAAGAGTCAGACTTAGGGGCACAGGGCCATAACATCAGGCTGAGGCAGGAGGATCCCAAGTTCAAGGACAGTCTGGGAAGCTTAGAGTTAGTTTCCAAATAAAAGGAAAAGGAAGACTAGGGATATAGTTATGGGGAAGGGTGCTTGCCCAGCATGCACGAGACTCTAGGCAGAGCCCTCAGTATTGTTATAAAGAGCACAATGGAGGAGGAATCAAATGGGATATCTCCAAGGCTGGCCTTTTTCCTCAGAAACACATGTCAGGAGAAAATGGAATGCCATTTGCAGTTTGAGAGGGAAATAGACGGTTGCCCTTGAATTCAATTTGAAGCCATGTAGACTTTGTATGTGAGGGGAGGTGAAATAACATCAATTATTCCAGCAAGGAACCAGAAATGGGAAAAGAGGACACCAAAAGAGCATGAAATCATAAGACTAAAACAAAGGGGGATGTCAGGTGCCCACAGTGAGTGGACAGAGGCCACGGGAAGGCCTGAGTTGCCCCCACAAAAAAACGTTGTCCACCAGGATAAACAAAAGCAAATATTGTCCATCAAAGGACAGAGCAATAAGAGAAAGGATCGTGTGAACAAATGGAAAACAATCTCAGCCACTTCTGGTGATGTTGGCGTTAGGAGAGACAGAGGAAAGAGACCCGGGGAGAAATAGGAATATTTCATATTGTTTAAAGGCCTATCCATTGAAGAGAGTTGGCTCCTACAAACCTGTAAGTATCCATCATATTTACAAGCAACAACTTCAGAACACATAAAGCAACTTCTCTTAGAGATGAAAGGAGAAATAGCCAGGGCAGCAAGAAGAGTGTACTGTTCTTTGAGTAAGAGTCTAGGGCAGGCAATGCACAGGTACATGGACGATGCAAGGGTTAATAATTCTCTGGAAACATTGCAACTGGGGAGCAGATGTGGCGCACTTTCTTTGGAAATTTGTTTAAAACAGTAATTACAGACTACTTGGGAATGAACATAGAAGCTGACTTCAAAGCCTGTGACATGAATCCAAATCTTGATTCCAAGAAGACTTTTTAATCAAATGCCATATGTTAATCAAATATAAGTAGTTTCTATTACCTGTGAAAGAACATAGTGTTAGCCCAAGAAACAAAAAACAATTTCAAAGGCAGCAAGGAAACAATATTGCTCGGATAAAAAAGGACAGGAAAACGCATTGTCCCACTCCAAAGTGCAGCATCAATGAAGAAACTGACGTTTGGTTCTCTGAATGAGCCAATTTGATAGACAAGTCTCTTATTATAAGGAGAAAGAGAAAGTAGTTACATACCACATCAGCCATAAAAGTGTGTAGTTACAGGTAAAGAAGGGATTTTTAAATAATGAAAGTCACTGTATACAAACTTAGAGCAACACATTTGATCGGAGAGATGAACATGTGCTCTGCAGAGGCTCTGGAGAAAGGAGCAGAGTCACCTAGGAAGGGAGAGGAGCTTGAGTAGGCAGTATACTTGAAAGACACCGAGATGCCAAGGCCAGCTTCCAAAAGAGAACCCAAGAGTCTCAGTTATTTGTTAGTTTGTTTGTTTTGGTGCTGGAAGATTGAGCCTAGGGCCTCCAGTCTGCTAGGCAAATAATCCACCAGTGAGCCACACTCCCTGCCCTTGCCCAGCCCATTTAAAGATGTTTCTATAGGCCTCTGAATGGTCTGTTGTCTCCTTAGTGTTGAAGATGCTGAGAGGCATCAGAATCTGCAGGATGTTTCCAGTCCTGTTTCAATTCCTGAGATAAATTCTGACAAAAAGGAGACTAAGGCAAAAAAAAAAAACCAAAAACCAAAAACCAAAAACCAAAACAAAAAATCCCCCCAAAACAAAAAACCTCTCTGGAATATATGTTTCTTAAAAAAGCTTTATTTTAAAATCATGCAAATAATAAAAAAAAACCCATGCACTGGAATTAACCAGACCCAAAGTCTTAAATTTCTAAATAAAAATATGAATAAACTGAATTTAAGGATAATAAAAGATAATCTCACAAATATAAAATTTAACCCAGTAATTTGGGGAATCACTTTCATATAGGGACACCTAACAACGTAATGTGCTTCACTACATTAATAGGGTAAAAGAACAAAACCAGATGTGATCATGTAGACAGATACACTTTCAAGCATTGATGATGTATGTGAGAATGTTTCCATTTTTGATAAATAGACAAAGATAAAATCCTTTCAAAACATGATAAATGGTATTTATTAGAAACAAAATAGCATAAAAACAAAATGGAGGTACTCCTAATAAAATCATGCACAAGATAAGGCTGCTTCCTCTGATGGATATTGTCCATTTCTCTGGAGGTGGGAGCCAAAACTATAGCAAGAAAAACGCATGTGATATAAATATTACAGAATATGTCAAGTGATCATTATATGAGTTTCTTCCTTGAAAATGCAGAAGTGGGGCGGTGGTGGCGCACGCCTTTAATCCCAGCACTCGGGAGGCAGAGGCAGGCAGATCTCTGTGAGTTCGAGGCCAGCCTGGGCTACCAAGTGAGCTCCAGGAAAGGTGCAAAGCTACACAGAGAAACCCTGTCTCGAAAAACCAAAAAAAAAAAAAAAAAAAAAAAGAAAATGCAGAAGTGTTTAATGGTCTATCATAATTAATGGGAGTTCAGCAGGATATAAAAAAATCCACATTTGAAATTCTGTGGTGGGGCTGGGGAGAGGACTCAGTGGGTAGAGTGCTTGCACAAGTGTGAGGACCGGGTTCGGGTCCCTACCAGCCCTGTGAAACAGCCAAGACTGGCAGCAGGCATCTGTATTCCTAGTGATGGCAGACAGAGACAGAGGATCCAGACTCCCAGGCCAGCCCAGGCAACTGGGGAGCTTCAGGTTCAGTGAGAGACCCTGTCTCAAAAAGTCAGTGGAGAGTGATGGAGGAGGGAACGCAGTGTCAACCTCTCTCTCTCTCTCTCTCTCTCTCTCTCTCTCTCTCTCTCTCTCTCTCACACACACACACACCACACAAAACACAAAACAAATTGCATAGTTTTCCTGTGCATTAGCAAGAGTCTTAGAAAAAAGTCATGAGAAAAACAGTATCTGCAATAGCAAGTCCACTATGAGAGCCCTGGGACTAGAGTCCCAGGGATTATGTAAGATAGTAACAGAGAGAAATCTAAAAGTCTACTGAAGGCCCAGGTAAGTCAGGACTCAGTGTGATTCAAAGGGACTGCCCAACATCACAGGTGGGCCTGCTTTGACCCTTGCTTAATGAAAACTATAGCCAAATATGGGTTTAAAACCCTTTCTTTGTACATGATAAATTCAAATGATCAGGCAAGATAAGTCAATTAATGTGTGCCTCTGAGGCAGTAAGCTAACAAAAAAAGAAACTCTTTAATCACACCATACAGAGAAATAAACACCAAAGAGAGAGAGAGATTAACCTCATAAATGTGTATTTACAATCAACTCGGGTGATGCTTTTTAATTGATGTTTTGTATAAATAGAGAAAAACTTAGAACTAACTCTCTCTCTCTCTCTCTCTCTCTCTCTCTCTCTCTCTCTCTCTCTCTGTTTCTTTTTGAAGGACTGAATGGGAGAGGTCTTTGTATAATAAGAAAAAAAGAATTAATGAAAAATATTCTTCACTTCAAAATAAATTTAAAATAAGTCAGATACAAAACTGAGCGCACAAAAGGATAAAAGAAAGTACAGGCTGATACTTGTTTGGTTTTGGAAAGAGGAGAGGACAGAGAGATAGCATGGGATAGGGCAGGACAGGACAGGAAAGGGCAGGAATAGGCTAGGTAAGGACATTCTCTTGCAGGACGTTCACCCTCAACCTAGGGTGGGTGATGCTTGTGGGTACTGAATTCTACTGATAGAGATTTAAATGACACAGGGACCAACTCTGTTCTGTAGGAAGTATATTTATATGGGAAAAGCTAATGGTCTTGGTATGAAATGGGAATGTACAGACCCTTAAGGAAAAGAGAGTGCTCTGCCAAAAGATAGAAAAGGCACAAAGAGGCAAATCCCCTACTCCGACTGAAGACTTACTATGTGCCAAGTAATGATGGATACTGCAGACCCAGTGTGAGCCACACAAGGTCATTGCTTTCTCACTCAAGAAGAAAACCTAATAATGGGAACATAGGTGGACAAAATTCACTTTTAATAAATCAATTATATGTAAAGAAAATTAAACTAAAATATGAAGCCATCTTTGGCCTGCCCTGTGGGAGAAGATGAAATACTCTATTACCTTGATAGCAATATGTTCAAAACCCTAGAAATGGGAAACATTAACACAGCAATTCATTTCAAGAATTTGTCTTGCACAAATAATCAGAAGGGCTTCAAAGAGTAGTAATGAGAACTTATTTACAGCAGTGTTCTGAGAGGTTCGTTCACCAGAGAGAAGTTAGAAGTGACCATCATTCTGAAATAGGGAAATTGTTAGGTAAGTGACACTGTTGCCATGCAGTGGTAGGTCACACAGCTTCAAGATGTGCCATAGAGAAAACCAAGACAGGCGTGGGTTTCATGGGAGGTTGTCAGTTTTTAAAGTTTTTTCAAAAAGCAGAGAAAGAACACCAGAAGGTTAACTAGCAATGCTGGTTTAGCTTGGAATAATTATTATTGTTTTTTTCCCCAACTTAGTGAGTTACAACTGATAAACAAGACACTACATATATTCTTGATGCACTCTGTGGCATTTTCATATCTTTACATATTATTAAATGACGATTAAGATCAAGTAAAACTAATGAAGAGTGATGCTAATTCCCTTAAATGGTTGTCTTTTTTTTGGGGGGGGGGTGTTGAGACAGGGTTTTTCTGTGTAGCTTTGGAGCCTGTCCTGGAACCCACTCTGTAGCCCAGGCTGGCCTTGAACTCACAGAGGTCTGCCTGCCTCTGCCTCCCGAGTGCTGGGATTAAAGGCGTGCACCACCATTGCCAGCTAAATGGTTGTTTTTTAAGATAGTGGAGACACTTCAGGTTTTTTTTTGGAGTGTGTGTGTGTGTGTGTGTGTGTGTGTGTGTGTGTGCCAGAGATTGTGCTAGAGCCTCCCACATGCCACAGCCTCCTCAGTCCAGCATCCTTAACCACAATCCCCATGTTGTACATCCATTCTCCATTCTCTCTATTCCTGATGCCCAACCCCACCTCCTAGAGGCTCCATTCTTTTTTTCTGCCCATAAGTCTGACTTTTTTAGATTCTACAAGAGATCATTCACTATCTGTCTTTTGGTGGTTGGCTTATTTCTCTTAACACAATGTCCTTTGAGTGCAATGAACCTCAATTCATCCATATCGTAGTATTTAATAGTACTTTCTGTTTTTAAAGATGAAATAAGATGCCCTTGTGTGTATGTACATATATATGTGGAGCATCCCACAGATCCTCAAATGTGTATCTGTGACTTACTGGCTTAGAATTCAGCTTGTTTTAAGTACAGGCTTTTGAAAGATCAAATCTGTTCCCATTTCACTTCCATCTTGGTATTGGCTAATCAATTGGGCCTGAGCAGCTAAGCAGTCATAGATACTATGACCTCATAAGTTTATTTCCAAAATGGTAGGAGATTTGTTAGCCGTTCCTGGAACTCTGCTTTTGGCGCTCTGTGGGATGAAAGGAAATGTTTTCCTGCCGGCATGAGGTGGGTTGCAGAGGTATCTTTCATCCGTATTTCCTTTTGGGATCCAATCCTATAGCATGAGAACTCAGATTTTCTCTCCCATGGCTCTTGAGGCTAGCTTTGTGCAGTCCTTCCGAATCACCAACTAAACAAACCACCATGTGACTTGGAGAGAGACTAAGTGTGGAAGTTTGCGGAGACTGAAGTCCTGCAGACCAGGTAGCTGGAATGGCAGCATTTCTTTTCTCATGATGCTCAAGCCACAAGGCATGGTGTCAGCGGGCCAGTCTCTGCTCTGAGCTCTTCTGTTGGTAGATGAGTTTCTGTTCCCTGTTCACACGGCCTTCCTCTTGTGTGGGTCTACATTTTCTCTCCGTATCAGGTCACTGGTCACATTGGACTAGAGACTTATTCTTATGACCTAATTTTTTGCTAAATTATCGCTTTTAAGGCCCTTACTCAAAATACACTCATCTTCAGAGGTACTGGGGGTTGGGACTTCAACACATGCATTTTGTGGCGACAAAATTTACCCCATTATACTAAGCGTGATGTTCTACAGTCATTGATGATGGAGTGGGTAGTTTAGCCTGTGTTCTGTTGCTGTAAGAGAATGGCACAGACTGAGTACTACATAAATAATAGAGATTTGCCTGACTCAAAGTTCTGCAAGCTAGGAGTTCCACCAAGATGGCACAGGCAGAGAGGATGATGGTGCTCTCTCCAAACACCGTGGAAGTAAGTTAAGTATGCCACGGGAGAAAGAAGCAGGCTGAACTAACCTGTTTACCAGGAACTTATTTCCTGGCAAGTGACCTGTTCCTGTATTTAGTCCATTTTACCCTCATGGCCTGACTATTCATATCACTGATGCAATGACCATTGACTTTCGACAGGAGTTTTGGAGGGGCGATTTGAACCATGGCAGCTAGGGAATGGAGACTTGGTGGCTGCCTTTCCTGAGCATCCAGAGAGTGAGCACCCCATGAAACAGCATCCACCCAGGTTCTGAAGTTTCTGTTGTTTCCTTCCCAAAGCCATTCTTCTCTGAGCCAGATCATGTTGCAAAGCCCTTTGCTCTTCTTCTTCCAGGAATGTGGTGTGGGATTTCCACTGCTCCAGCAGTGTTCTCCTATTACTGATTGGAGCAGGGTCACTGCTAAGGTGGAGGCTGGGTGGAGTCCTCATTGAAGGACAAGCTTTAAATCCTTACCAGTGTCATCTTGCACAAGAAGAGATATCCTGGGGGCAGAGTTGTTAGTTCCTGGAAGGTCTATGAGGGTTCTGACTTGGTAAAGTAGCTTTAGCACAGGAAGGGGAAACTTACATGCAACCTCGAGGTGCAGGCTGTGGGGTTTGCTGGGGGTGGGAGCTCAGCACTTCCCATGAGCAATGCAATAAATCATCCTAGAGAAGGAAAACCACCCAAAAGTCAGACTCCCAGTCAGGTTGCTCTATTGGGTAGTTATATATTATAGACAAGGTAAAGGCAAATAAGGCCACCTAAATAGCCACATGAGAGGAAAGGCAGGCAACCCTTAGGGCCAGGTACCCTCAAGGTCCAGGATCTGAAGGAAGTGCCACATACCTCTGTTCTTTCATTGTCAGGGTGGTTTGGGGAGGTGACCTAGAGTGACAATTTTCAGGGGAGGAACTGAAGGTTTTGGTACTCAGTTGAAAAATGACAGCGCCATCTGTGTACTACTGGTGGTACTGCAGTCTCTGGAACCAGTGTTCTTGGAGAAATGCTGCCTGTCTGCTAGAAAGGTTTGAGGGTGCTCAGGGGGTTGGATAAAAAGTAAAATCTGACCACATTTGCTCTTGCTCTTGAGTGACAAATCATCTGGACATAAAAGAATAAACCCTTCTAATGATATCATCAAATTGTGACTCCAAAAGGGGTTAATCCATTCATTCTGGTTCCTGGAAATATCCTCACTGACACACCCAAAGGAGTGCTTCACTAATCTCCTACTCAATTATTAACCAATTAAGTTGATGATCAACACTAGCCATCATAGATATGGCTCACTAATCTCCTAGGTGTTTATTCATCTAATCAAGTTGATAATCACCATTGACCATTATGGTGTTGGTCAGTCAGTTGCAGGCTTTAGTTCAGATAGAAGTTTCCAGAGCAGGGAAAATTTTGCTTCCAAAATGGGAACAGATTCTTGCTGTCATTTCTACCCTGACTTGCTAGCTCCCATGATTACATAAAGCAATTCTTAAGAATACACACGACTCCCCTCCTCCACCCCTCCTCCAGGTGCTGTTTCCCTGGGGAACCTTGACTAATGCAGACTGTGAACATGACCCAGTCCTCAAGGGGGAGATGAGGGCTGAAGGTGCTGGGATGTGAGGCACAGGCTGATTTGTAATTCATGAAGCAAAGCCAGTGGGCTAAAAAAAATTGCAAACCCACTGAATCCCTGACAGAATCAGGACTGATATATAAAATCTAATGAAATATGACCAAAGGGTAAAATCTAAGGCATTGCTGTATTTCCCTCTAAGTATAACAGAGTCTTGACTTTTATTTGGATCTTAGTCTCCTGGAATAATATTTAGTACTTTTCTTATAAAACACCTAACACATTTTAGGTGTTAAAGAAAAGGTTAATTTCCTTTAAAAAATTCTGTGCAGAGAGCTTTCTCTTCCAAATCATATGGAGGCTGCACATAATTTCCCCATTTATCTCCAACATCCTTTCTCCTGCCTTTAAAACTCTTTCATTTAGCATTAGCATTCGATTAACCTTTTATTCAAGAGACATCTGGGTTTTGTTATACACTGTATGCTGATTCTGTCTTGTTTTCGTTCCAGATGCTGTTCAAATAGCCACATGTGTCAGGTACTGTGGTCTTTTATGTCATTTTTCGTCAATGAGGTTCCAAGAAAAGTCTCTACCTCATTACCCAAAGTCTGTTCACTTTGGGGAAAAACAGGAACAAGAGAGCAATGGCAGCTTCATGTTCTATCTGGAATTACTTTGAGAGATAGCTTAGCCATCTTTGACCTGCATTTATGTATTTCCTGCAGGCTTTGAAAATTGTATATTATCAATTAAAATTTACACAAAAAGCAATGTACGAGTAAAGATCGAAAGTTATGACTGTGTGGAGTATTCTTAGCAGTTCCTCTAGGTAGTAAGAAGCTCTTTCAAGTGCTCCCATGATGCATCAGCACTGACCCACATGTGTGTCTGTGATGTGCTAAGTTACAGATAAGGTTGTGGTTCAACTTCTGAAGGAAAATTCCACTTCAGAGTCTTTACCATAGCAGCGATGGATCACAGGACCCAGGACAGAATTAATCCAGATTTGCCCACAGTTGAGTATTTCCTCAGAGCTTTGGCCCAAATGTTACTGCTTTCCTGGAGATCCTCTGTCTACTTTTGTAGGAGGAGCTCAAAATACAGCCTCCTCAAGAACCATGGATTCACGACTCATATACACCTGTTCCTCCAAACAAGGAATGACAGGGGACACATAGAAGATAACTCCTGGGAGAGCCGGATGGCCATGACAGTGATTAAGATGTGGCCTAGGGGAAATCAAAGTTGGAACTCATGAAAGGCATTACCAGTTGTATGCAGAGTATCACAGTTAGCTTAAAACAGGGTAGCTGCAGATTAAGTGAGCCTTGTGATTCAGAAGTAGTCAGCAGTTGTGTGAATGGGAATATGTGTGGAGTTGCTAAAGACCTCCTTGGCTGTTAGCTGCATGTCTTCATCTCTTTTGTAAGTGGGAGCCATGGAGGGTGATTCTTTCCTGACACTCTCATATAGCACACAGGACAATGGCAGAGATAACTTCCCACCCCTGAGAGCTGGTGATGGAAAGGGTAGAGATGATATAATGACATTTTTGAGGGAACCAGGATGAGATGGCTGCCTGTCAAAGATCTAAGTAGCAAAGGAGAATGTGGTTGAAACAGCACACGTAAGATGTGGGATATGGGGATTCATTACCCAAAATCTGTTCACCACACTGGTCAGCTAAATAGTCAGGAACCCTCTTGCTGGCCTGCTTTGCTTCTCTGTGTACATAGATGGGTATAGATAGAAGTTAATATAGGTAAGCAATGTCTATTTCAGCTGACCCAGAGCTAAGCTACACAGCTAGTCTGATTTAGGTGGAGCAAACAACTGGGAGTGACTATACCTTGGGTGGAATTACTCCTTGCATGGCAAGATTGATAATTATGTAGCTCTTCAGTACCCCAAACTGAAGCTTTAAGCATCTTTCAGAATATGCCCATCCTTAGGGGTTAAAAATGTAACTCAGGGGTACAGTAGTCACTTTGCATGCATGAGGTCATAGATTCAACTTCAGCACCATTAAATAAATAAATGAAAGCTTATTTTTAAGATCATATAGTGGTCATACTCTGGTTGGAGAGAGGAAATGCTTAAAGTTAGAACTGGCTTTAGTAATCTTCTAGTCACTCACAGGATTTGGTCCACAAAAATTAGATATGTTGTGTGTGAAAGTTCAGCCTCAGGAGGCCGCACACTCTCTTGAGATATGCATAGAGTTGCTTAGTTGTCCAGTTTCTTAGGGAGATTCTGAGGCTGTTTCTGCCACCACAATGATGGGGTGGGGCCAGATGTGCCCTTGAAGAAGATTTTGGTGTGCTATACAAACCCTATGTACCATTCCGTGCTTCCTTGAAATACATTAAGGATCCAACTTCACCCTCAGTGCTCTTACTTTGAAAACAACTGCCGCCCCCCATATTCAGGGCACTCATATGCCAGGTTCAACCAACTAGATAGAAAACATGTTTTCTTTTTTTTTTTAAATTGCATCTGTGCTGAACATGTACAGACTTTTTCTTTCATCATTATTCCCTAACTGACATCCCATAATAATGATTCCTGCAGCATTATCTTTACAATGTATAAAGTATGAGAAGGAAGCCAGCACATTTTCATAGTTCCTAGGACAATGAGCATATGTTATGTTCAAGTACTACATGGTTTGTGTAAGGGAGTTGAACAGCTGTAGATTCTGGTGTCTTTGGGGGTCCTGAAAACAATTTCCCATGGATCTGAGAGCTGTCTAGATTTTTCTTTATCATAGATATATCTACAGAGTTTAGCTTTCAATGATTCACTGGTTTCTATATTATGTGTCTATGTATCTGCACATCTATCTCTTTGTCTATCATCTGTCAATATACCAATCATTTATTTGTTTATACCACTCCCCTTCCATCTTCTTACTATGTCATCTTTTGTCTCTTATATTTGAATATTGTCCCTTGGGTGAAATTGTCAGCTTCTCCATCTAGTTGCTGTGCAGGCCAGTGGTTCATTGGTTAGCTGGATTAATGGTGTCTAAGTCACCACATTTAGGTCTAATTCTCTGAAAGAGTCCTAGTCCTTACCTCTTCTCTGGTCATGGCAAAAAGCAACAAGGAAAAGTCTTACCCTAGAACAGAGAGAAATAAGGAACCCAAGATCTGGTAATTCTCCTGTTATGTGGCATATTTACGAAACTCTCTTAGATTCATTCTCTTCAGCCTGTGTTATTAATAGCAAAAAGACAAAAGGTCTCACTTTATTAAAAAAAAGAACCAGCCATAACACTCTTATTCACAGCATGCATGCCCTTTCAGAGGAAATATTCCTACTAATGAGGCTCCTTTGCGTGTCCATTAGTTATTATATAAAAAAAACCCTCTCCTTTAATTAATGTGGCTGTTCTTTAGGCCTCCTTCGGAGATGTTCTTTTCATCCTCAGCTACAGAAATAAGATGAGAGGGAAACATTACATCGGATGAACTTCTCTGTGTTTGATGCAACAATGGGAGCTTTCTTTTTTCTTTGCTTGAGTCTTTGAAAGGGACAGCTCAAGGGATAAGGAGAATATTTAGGTAAAAAGTAAGCACGGCCAATGAAAGAAATGGGTATTTGTACTTGAAGTTACACAGGAATCGGCACAAATGGCAGACTGGAAACTACCTCCCATTTCTCTTTCAAATCCTTATCTATAACAGAGTGGTTTTTCTGACCTCATCCTTCCTTGGCAAGGGGGAATCAGAGTTCCAGGAGGGCACGTACTAGGGAAGGGCCACTGCAGATAAAACAGAAATCTAATTCCATTTATGGTTAGCAGGACAAAGGTTTGTCCCCAAGATCTGCTGATAGATGGGTAGTCAGTATGTGTACACTGAGGAGTGTCATATGTCCAACTAGAATCCAAAGGCTGGGTCCTAGTGGCAAACTTCTGGGACACTACATACTCAAGTAGGAGCACCTTTTTCAAAGGAAGGCGGAAGAAAAGAAGGAGAAGGTGAAGTTGGCAGGGTGGGGTTGCAGTCTAATCTTTGTAAGACCCACCAGGCAGACTGAAGGGCAGAGGGCACAAAGGAGGAGCCCAGTGAGGTTACTGAAAAGCACGACAGAACAGCTGGTTCTTCAGAGGAGAGCTATGCTGTCGTGCTTGACTCTGGAGTTTATCATTTACTTCCAGATATACTCAGGTGGCCACCAGGAGAGACTGCTGGTGCATGGAAAGTGCCAATAAATTATTCAGATACCATTTCGACATTAATGCCCTAACACAAAGCGCTCCTCATTATTACTCCCTGATCAGAAGAGTTTTCTACTTATCTTAGGTAGAGCTAATAGATGCTAGAGCGTTTTTATAACTTGAGAGTTCTGGGATAATATACCTTGTTATTATACATTGCCTACTATGTCCATATGTGTTACTGTGCTGAGCCAGGCTGCCCTGAGTGCAGGACCCAGCATGCAGGCAGCTGCTGATAAGGTAACACCAGGGAACAAATATCTTAACAACAAATAACCCAAGGAGGAGAACAAAGGGTAACTGGCAATGGTGCCGGGAATTTGCTCTGAGTGACTCTGTGTTGAGGGGAAGGCTCCATACCACACTTTCTGGAACATAAGGGCTTGTATCTGATTTCTGTGTGATATTATTTTGGGATGAGACAAGATCATCTAGGCCCAAAACACAAGTTTGATTTGCAATTCAGTTTCTGATCTTTAGTTCAAAGAAACAAACATGTTTACAAAGAATGACGACATGTTTATGAAATTCAAAGATTGAAACCATGTAACATCCCATCAATAAGTTAGCAGTCATGTAACATCCCATCAATAAGTTAGCAGTCATGTAACATCCCATCAATAAGTTAGCAGTCATGTAACATCCCATCAATAAGTTAGCAGTCATGTAACATCCCATCAATAAGCTAGCAGTCATGTAACATCCCATCAATAAGTTAGCAGTTAAGTAAATGACACACATACATTTGGAAACACCATGTAGTAGTTCATTAAACAACAACAACAAACAACAACTGTTTGGGTTTGAACTCCCAGTCCTGCCTCAGTCTTCTAAGTGCTGGGACTATAGGTGTGGTCCACAATGCTCAGTGGTCTGAGATACACTACTAAATGGAAAAACAAAAAGGGGGGCTTGAAAGTTAGTATATACAATATGGCCCCACTTGGGCTAAAATATTCTCTAAGTACATACACACATACACCCTGTTTCCATATGTAACATATCTAAGTTGACATAGTAAATGCTGGATCGATACATCAAACCTACAACTCTTTCCTTCTAAGGAGGGCACTGAGATTGAAGCGTGTTAGGGACAACTTAAAAAGATTCTACGACTATCTGGATTTTTAGCATATATGTGTTCGTGTGTAATTAGAAATGAATTAAAATGTATTTTCTACTTCCAGGGGAGGGGAAATGCAGCACAGTGCTCTAAAGAGAAAAAGGAGAAAGTAGAGTAGGGGGATTAAAGTGGGGAACGGTTAGGAGAGTAGGGTGGAGGATGGCTATGGTTGGGGGACAACTAACATTTAAGGCCCATTGCAAAGCCATGTAGAACCCACGACTTTGGAAGCTTCCTACAATATAAACACATAGAAAAGAGTATGTGTATATATTTTTATATTATATATATTATATTATATATATTTATATAAAAGAATATACAAAAACACATATAAAATGCTGATTTAAATGGAATTATCATATAATGGGGAGAGAATGTCTCAACTAGACATCTTAGGACATCCAGTGCCGTGAATGGGTCACATTTTATTGAGTCATTGGCCAAAGGGGTCCTACAGACCCCCCACCTCCAAAAAAACCACAGGCTATTGCCAAGGCTGTTGGTTACTCTTTACAACCTGATGGTAAATTCTTATTGACAGTTAACTTACTGATGTCATCGAACATGCAGAAATCGAACCTGTGCCAACCTAGAAGCTTCACCCAGAAACACCCAGAGAAAAATGTATTTTCTAAAGCAATGTCAACTAAGACCTTGGGAACAGACTGAACAGTTTTGCCAGAGAAGCAGACATTTGTACATGACTGACCCACTGAGACACACCTCGAGACATTTAGAATTTCTGCATTAGAGCTTAGCGAGTGATATCCAAGTATAGCTAAAAATACCCAGCTTCATGGAAAAGAACAAAAGGAAAGAAAAAGAGAAGACCAGGAAGGCGGGGGAGGGGGAGCAGAGGGAGGGGGATCAGAAGAGATTAACACGGAGAACTAATTGCTGAAGCAGTTCTGGGGGATAAGATGAACATGTGGAGGCAGCCAGAATGATGTCTGACCTCCCAACAGCACCACTGAAGCAGAGATAATGTGGTGACACTCCATTTTAAGAGATGCTTATTTACAACTCAACAGTCACTAACCTATCAAGTTATCAATTAAATTGGCTATAGAATGAGAGTCTGAAGGTTATTCTCTGATAAGAGTACCCTGAGATAGACAGATGTAGGGTATCTGGGAGAAAGGGACCAAACACTGAGCAGCCAAAGGGCAAGTCTAGGATGAGACTGAAATGGAGGAGTTATGAGCTGGTCCAGAGAGCAGCCACACAGAGCACAGCCAATGGATGACTTCTCCCTGAGGGACGCAATTAAATAAAACTGTGGGTAGTTTATCAGATGTGTTGACCACACAGAGAGGAGATTTAGAAAGTTATTAGACAATCTAGGGAAAAATTAGACATAGAAACATAAGAAATTGAGAAAATGAAAATAAAGCCATTATCACCAAGGGAAACACAAAAGCTGTTTGAGAAAAGAGAAGCTACTGGTTCAACTGTGGATGATACTTAACTGCCTTTTTTTTTTTTTTTTTCAAGACAGGGTTTCTCTGTAGTTTTGGAGCCTGTCCTGGAACTGGCTTTGTAGACGAGGCTGGCCTGGAACTCACAGAGATCCACCTACCTCTGCCACCCAAGTGCTGGGTTTAAAGGTGTGCACCACCACCACCTGGCTGATACTTAACTACCTTTAATTATATAAACACTGAATATTGATTTAGCCCGTACTCAAAAACTGGAAGAAATGTGTGTGTGTGTGTGTGTGTGTGTGTGTGTGTGTGTGTGTTGCATTTAAAAAGGTGAAATTCTCAAGGAAGTCAAGTTGATTATCGCCCCAATTTCCTAATAGCAACTAGGGTCACCTCTTTGGGGGGTGGCAATGAGGAGAGAAGAAAAAACTCAGGGCAGGGACCCCATAAGCAGAAATGTCCTTGGTTGTCTGGCTAGAAATGCCAGCAGCAGTGTGGCTTCATATTTACTCCTCACTGAGAACCATGCCTGGAGGCTGCCCATGAGGTGGGAACTAACAAACATTAATAATCCATCTCATGAACAGTTTCGGCAATGGACCTCTAGGCTTCATGGTGAGAATGGGCTCTATCTATCCCCCAGTTTCAGCCCGCCTTCTAAGTGATTTCAGGACCACCTCTTCAGAGAAGTAGGAGGTGACACAGTTCTAGGCTAGCAAAGGCCCCTTAAGGGAAAAATAGTTTTTTCTGGTCAAAGTGACGAATTTGCTAGACTAGGTGGAGACCTAACGTTCCAAACCACCCAGATGATAGAAGAGTTAATCCATTCAGACTGGTCAACTACCCAGCTGAGGGATCCCATTCAGGAGGGCAGGCTCACCCCTAGGGAAGGTAGGCTAACCCCTAGGAAGGCAGGCTAACCCCTAGGAAGATAGGCTCACCTCTAGGAAGGCAGGCTCGGGTTGAACCATGCTAAAGAGATAGATGGAATAATTAATTATACCTACAGTGAGATCATACACTTTTCCTTCCCAGAATTCCCATCCCCAGCAGAGTCCCTACAAGCAGCCCTGACTTACAATCTTTTCTTTTTCCTTTTTGCTGTTTCTTTCAGATACTGGCTGAGCCTGAGTGTGCTTTTGCTGCTTCTCTGGGTTTCCTTGATCTTTCTCTGAAGCCCGTTTCTGGGCTATGCGGCTGTTTGTGTGCCATGGGACTGACCTCCACGCTGCCTTCTTTCCCATCACTTCCGGTCCTCTCAGTAGCTGCTGAGAGTTATAGCTTGCCTGCCCTGGGGTTTTTCTTTTAAAGTCGAGCAAAAATTGTCCTCTTTGAGTAAATTTTGACTTTGCTTGACTAAAAAAAAAAAAAAAAAGTTAAATTCTCAATACAATAGGAGAAAGTTCATATGCAACATCTGAAATGGAACCAATTGACACCTTTTTTAAAAATGTGGAGCTCCAGAGCACAGGAATTGTCAGTGAGCTGAGCGGTGAGTTAGGAATACTGGGGCAAAATGCAGCTGTCATTGATGCTGAGAGCCTGCATTTGGTTTTTAAAACTGTAAACTATTCTTTTGACAAAATCACAGTGAAAATAAAGTCACCCATTCATAGCTCAGTATGCTCTTTATGACGCTTAAAGTTATTAAAAGGAGAACCACGAATAAAAGTGCCCGTACAGAGATAAATTTCAGAACTCAGTGTCAGTCACTATAGAGTTAAGTGCTAGATGACAAAAATATCACCAATCATGGCTGTCACCTTTTGAATACATAACCTAGCATCATCTCACTTAATGCCACATTCATCCTCAACATGGATGCTGCAGTTATTAAGTACATTGTGCAGGCGAGAGGGTAAAAAATGAAATAGTTGGAAAGTGGAGTGATGAATCTGTGATTAAGGTCAGAATTTAGGTGCATACTCCCACCACCCTTCCTGGACAGACTAAAGCTACTCTCATTCTTAGTCAGAGAAATTTCTCTTTGCAGGGAATGGTGGTGAACACGGAGAGTCATGTTCTTCTCAAGGTGCTGAGAACAAGCGATGGGTAAGTAAGTGTTCTGCCTTAAGTAGGACATTTCTGCCACCCTGGCTAAGACTCAGAGAACATCATGGAAGAGGAATCAGAAAGAATGTAAGAGCCGCCGGGTAATAGCAAGAAGGGTTATGGAATGCTATCTTCTTCAGTCAATGAAACAGACCCTGCAAACATGATATCACAGTAGTTGTAGCAGCCTGCACTGGGCTTGCACAAGACTGGGCCTGTTAATTGGCAATCACAGATCAAGGAGGGTTTCATTGGATCCTACCACTCCTTGATGAACTACTGTTGACTGATAGATTTGGAGTGTGTGGGGACATGCACTGTCTTCAGTCTTGTACCCACTGGTGAGCCCACTGAGTTCCAAAGGCTAGTTCCAAACCTGTGGTCACATAGACAAGTACTGATTAAAATCAGTGGGTCACCAGATAGTCAAAACAATCCTGAGCAAAAAGAACAGTGTTGGAGGGTTTACCATGACAAATCTTAAGATAGATCATACAGACGTACTAATAAAAACAATATGGTATTGGCACAAAAACAAGCATGTAGACCAAATGGAACAAAATCCAAGACCCAAACATAAGTACATGCAACTTCAGACATTTAATATTTGACAAAGTTGCAAAAAAGCATACGCTGGAGTAAAGAAAGGATCTTCAACAAATGGTTCTGGGAAAACTGGATGTCCATATGTGGAAGAATGAAATTCAACCTGTATCTACTCCACTGTACAAAACTAGCTCCAAATGGATCAAAGAGCTAGATGTGAAACCCGGAACTGCCAGAAGAAAGCACAGGCAGTACTCCACATGACATAGGTGTAGAAAAGGGCATCTTGATTGGATAGGACGCCATTTGCCCAAGAAGTAAGGCTGACAATTGACTCCACAAAACTAAAAAGCTTCTGCAGAGATAAACAGTCAACCAGGTAAAGAAGGAACCCACAGAATGGAAGAGAATCTTTGCCAACTGTATGTCTGATAGAGGATTAATATCTAGATTATATAAAGAACTCAAAAAAAATACAAAGTGTCCAAAAACAAGCAACCCATTCAAAAATGGACCTGGGACCTGAACAGAGAGCTATCAAAAGAAGAAAAAGGTGGCTAAGAAACATCTCAAAAAGCATTCATTGCCCCTAGCAATTATGAAAATACAAATAAAAATCACTTTCAGGTTTCATCTTACTCCAGTCAGAATGGTGAAGAACAATAAAAGAACCAATAACAAATGCTGGGGGGCATGTAAGAAGAGGAGCACCCTCATTCATCGGTAGTGGGATCACAAACTTGTCCAGCCACTCTGGAAATCAGTGCAGAGAATTCCCAAAAAGCTAAAAAGAAATTTACCATATGACCCAGCTATAACACTTCTTGACATACACCCAAGGGACTCGACATCCTGCTTTCCAGATACCTGCTCAGTCATGTTCATTGCTGCTGTATTCGTAATAGCTAGGAAATGGGAATAACCTAAATGTCCTTCAACTGATGAATAGATAATAAAAATGTGGTGCACACATACACACACAGAATACATAAAATGCTATTCAGGTGTAAAATAAATAAAATCATGAACTGTACAGGTCAATGGATAGAACTACAAAAGATCATCACATTTGAGTGAAATAATCTAGACCCAGAAAGACAAATGTTACATGTTCTTTCTTATTGGAGGCTCCTAGCTCCCAATCTTCAGATGTGAGTACATATCCTGGAGTAACTGCAGAAACCAGGGAAGTTCCATTGCCAGAGTAGGGATGCGGGAGAGCAGTAGAGAGGGGAACAGACATGTACAAACGAAGTTGGGGAAATGGGAAAATGAGGAAGGCTCTAATTAGGGCGGGAGATAAATACAGAATAAGAGATGAGGGTAAAACAAAATTAAGGATGCTTGAAAGAGTCATAAGTAATCATACTATTAACTATCTGCCTAAAACAACATATAATACTTAAAAGTCTGATTATAAATTTACATATATAGTTCATTTGGGCTGACATTACTTCCCCCAAGATCTACAGACCATCTAACAAAAACACCAATATCAGGATGAGAAGCACTCTTCTGAGTTGTTCATCAGGGTTGTCCAAGAGACTCCCAAAACATTATAGTCTATTGCTATTGTCCTTGATTACCCACCAGAGGTGGAAGGCAAGTCCCTATTGTTGCTGACATCATGCACTTCAGATGCAGGGCCCAGAGGAGCCTGAGCTGGAATTGATTTGAAAGCCTCCCCTCCGAGGCTTACCAGAAGGTGCCATGTAAACTTAAAAAGGAAGGAAGCAACCACCAGTTCTACCCAGCTGTGAAGTCTGTGAACCATAACAATGACCAGCATGGTACAATAACCCTAATGGTACAGTGGTGGCACACAGACCTTGTTGGTAACTAACAACTATCTAATTGGACTGGCTCAACAAGAGGGAAACCATGCCTGGTACTGGAAACCTATCCAACTACCCAGGGCTAGTGAAGTCTAGATGTGGGTGAAGAGCTTAAAACCATCATTTTTACCAAACTAGCATAATCCTTCGGTACATTTTAAATACTTGTTTGTATACGTACAGATAAATGTAGGACCTCACCCTTCATCAAGGGAAACTTCTTTTTGCAACAGACAGAGACCAAAACAGCAAACCACAACCAATCAAAATGCAGAGTTGTGGAGCCCAGTCCCAACTGATACATCTACAAAACAACTACTTCTAAGGCTCAGGATCATTGCACAAGAGGAGGCAGAAAGAGTGTAATAGCAGGAGGGTCAGGGAGTTTGCAGTGAGGTCGTGTCTCCTAGGACTGTCAGAAGCTACATCCCTAAAGTCTCACCAACATGAATGCCTAAACTTGAACTGAACAAGGACAACAACAATACACATGCTAAAGTGGATAGCAGAGAGCCCATGAGGCTTCAATCCCACACGAAGAGCTAGTGGCAACTAAGGAATGCTGAGAGCATGAGGAGTAGTCATTCCCGCTCCTAGGCAAGAGCACATCAGTTGATTATCCAATACCAAATGGTCAGCCCTGAGAACATCCATACCAGCAACATTATACAGACTGAGCATGTTATATTTATGTATTTTGGAATATATATGTATATACAAATATATATATGTATGTATTCAACAACAATTAATGAAAAAAGACTATGAATTTGAGAGAGACCAAGGAGGGGTATACTAGAGGATTTGGAGGAAGGAAAGGGAAGAGACAAATGATATAATTATACTATAATCTTAAAAAATAATGAAAAACAAATAAATGAACAAACAAACAACAACAAAATGAGTAGGTCACAGAACAAGACAAGAAGCCATGAATATGGGAAAGGGCCCTGTAGGGACAGGGGTGATGATATGGATGGGACTGAGGTAAGAGAGTGTGGGAGTGACAGTGATCAGAATGTACTACAGCCGTGTAAAAACTGTCCAAGAACAAATGTAAACAATTAAAAAGGGAAAATAGGAATTTATGCAGTACTCATAATCTTTGCCACAAGTCTTCCACTCCAGAGAGATCTGGAGGCTGCAGAATTTCAGAGAAGAATTAGAGGGCTCTGGATGTACTCTTTCCTCATAGATGAGGTAGTGTGAGAGAGCCAGCAGACTTCAAGTTTCCCCTGTACTTCAAAGAAAGTTCAAGTCCCATGTAATTTGCTACTTGATAAGGCACTGGTTTAAATTAAAAAAATATTGGAAGTTCTTTTTACACTCGTTTCCTACACATTTTCAGTGAGGTATTTTTAGATTTGTTAGCACAAAACTTAAAATGCTGTCCTGAATCTCTGTGCACAGCAGTGACAACAGTTATCAGTGACTCTTCCTGTCTATTGTATTTGATGGCCACAGTAGGACCATGAAACAAGCTCAGTTGGTGTCATTCATTATTTCATAAATAGGGACACTGAGGACTGTGAAAGTGCAATGGTTTTCTGGAGCTCACACAGGTCTGTTCCCTTTACATAGCATACATTGTCCTTCACTCACTGACTGTGATGTTACATCTGAGTAAAGAGCCCACTTCTTCCAGATCTTTTCCAAATGTATCAGCTTCTAGAACAGGATTAAGAATACGTGTTTTGATGGGGAAATAAACTTTTTATGGGTTCCTCCAATGTTGGCAAGTTTATAGATTGAAAAAAAATGCACACAATGAAATTTGGCAACATCTTCCTTGGAATCAGCCATCTGCCACTATAACACAGTACTTGAGGTAATACAATCACAGAGAGAAAAGGGTTATTTTTTTCACAGTTTTGGAGGTTTTAGTCCATGATCAATTGGTCCCAGAGTATGGGCTATGTGTTGGGGAGGCTGGAGTGTGTGGTATAGCAAAACCACCTACATTATGAGACAGGAAGCAAAGAGAACAAGAGGAAGGAGACAGAGCCTTACTATCTCCTTAGAGGCTCAGCTCCAGTGACCCCAGGACTGATTCCTAGGCCTCATCTTTTAAAGTTCCCATTATCTCCTAATAGTGCTGCCTCGAGGACAATCCTTGAACATATGGGCATTTGGGGACCATTTAACGTTCAATGGCACCCCCTAATTCTTATAGTTCCTATACTATACAAGCTAAAACAAGTTATAGGTTAAATAGAAACACTACCACAGAAACCTTAATAACCAAACAAAATGCCACCATAAAGACAGTGAAAGTCTATGGACAGCAGAGTACAGTGGTCTGTGCTCCTCACTTGGACTTGTTCCAGCTATGACTCATTTTTTTTTTTTCATTCACCTGGGCAGAAAATCCATTTATTATTGTTTATTATTGCATTGAGTAAATATGTCAAAAATCAGTGACTTAACCATTTTATTTGGCTTTAAGGGCTTTTAGGTCCAGAACTCAGAAAAGATGTAACTGAGTGGTTGGTTCCCGAATAGCAGCAGCTGGGATCATTGGGGCCAACAGTTTCTCTTGCAAAATGGCTTCTGCACACATATATCTTCTTTCTGGGTGTTTCCTCCATGTTCTCTTCCCTTGGCACATCAGCATCTCTACCTGATTTGCCTTCTTCCAGTACTATATTCTCAGTGTGGTCCGCACTTCCAATATAGCCCCATACCAGAGGAAGGATGAGATGCTCCTAGGTCAGGTAGTGGGTGGATCCATAACTGACAAAGCATCTCACATTCTAGTCAGTTATTGTGGGTGGAGCAATAAACTTCACTATTCTTTCAATGCTGTGACTAAAACCAAGAACCTTTAACATGTTGGGCAAGCACTCTATCACTGAGCTACATTCCTAGCCGTATAGTTTATGATTGTTAGAGAAGGGACAAGGTCACATTGTGAAAGAGAATTATGTCCTAGGAATTGTGGTTCTAGCTATCTTAGGGAAATACAAGAATATAACTGCTGTATTTAATGTAAATGCCATTTAGTTTCTTACTAACCACAGACTACACAGTAGTAATTGTTGTCAGTATAGTTATAATGCAAGGGCTGAGTTTATAGAAAAGTTTTAATCCCAAGGAATCACCAATGTTCTGACTCACATTCTTATTATTTTGAATTAAAAAAACACTGTGTGAGAGACTTATACTGCTTCCAGTATTTAGTTTACTTGCCCTTTCTGACCACAAGGGAGATCTACATGTCTCATCTCTTTCACATTAAGAGGTGCATGTTACCTACTCATGACCATGTGGAGAAGAGTGATATGTGTTGCTTCCAAACTAAGGTGGGTTGAGGTTATCATGCTTCACATGATAAGCATCGCAATCTTCTCCTCCCATCCTAATGCCCTGGAAGCCATATGTTAGTATGGGGGCATGTCATAATGATCGTACATTCAACAACACCAGTCACTGAAAGATTATGCTAACTAGAATCTCTACCAACTCAACAGAGCCTGTACCATGAATGAGGCGGTTAATCTTCACTGTTGTGGTGGTTTGAATGTAATTGGCCTCCATAATCTCACAGGGAGTGGCATTATGAGGAAGTGCAACTTTCTTAGAGTGGGTATGGTCTTGTTGGATGAAGTGTGTCACCATGGGGATGGGCTTTGAGGTTTCCTAGGCTCAGGATGACCCCCAATGTGTCAGTTGGCTTCCTGTTGCCTGCAATATGTATCACTTCAGCTCTAGCACTGAATCTGCCTGCATGCTGCCATGTTCCTCCTCATGATCACAATGGTCTGAACCTCTGAAACTGTAAGTGAGCCACCCTCAGTTAAATGCATTCTTATAAGAGTTGCTGTGGTCATGGTATCTCTTCACAGCAATAAAATCCCTAAGACAACTATCAACCTGACTGGATTTAGAGTCACCTAGGAGAAACATCTCTGAGTGTATCTATGTGGATATTTCTGGAGGAATAATGACTCACTTCAAAGTCAGGAGCTATCACACCATGGACAGAGGCTCTGGACTAAGCAAAAAGGATAGAAAGGGAGAAGGTGAGCTGAGCACTAGCATCCATTTTTCTCTTTCTCTTCATAGTGAACACACTATGAACCGGTGCCTCATAATCCCATTACCATGTCTTCCCTCCCACGATGAACTATACTCTTAAACCATGTGCCAAAATAGCCTCCCCCTTTCTGTAAGTGATTTTGCTGGGCAT
>CABHPR010151180.1:11175-33902 GCA_902168415.1 Peromyscus melanophrys | reverse complement strand
GTTTAATGTAAGGAACCCTGTTTTAAGTTTGTACTAAAAGATTTCCTGAGGTAGAGGCAGGCCAGCAGAATAAGTAGTGAATTAGATGGAGGACATGCAAAAGAAATAGCTGACAGTATCACCTTTCCCCTCTTGACAAAATTGAAAACAACCAAGCTCTAACTTAATGAGTACTTTCAGAGTGAAGTCACTCTTCTAACTTTGAAGTCTTGGACACTTATTTTCAGATATCATTGTGATGCCATGGTCAGACTTGGAAATTAAGGCAATTTATTTCTAGACATTCTGACTTTCATTGTAATGAAATGTCAGAGATGGCAAGATGGAGATAATTAGTGAAGGCTAAGTAACTTGCTCATGTCACATGAATAAATGTTGGAATAATTTTTTGAGTGCACTGATTTAAGTCAAATCACAGGTTACATTTTAGTCACAGAATATGATCCTCAGTTGAATTAGTCTATTTCTGAGATGTCTTGACTTACTCATTTAAAAGGAATCTCTTTGTTAAGTTTTATAAAAAAATTTTTGGCCCACATTTAAGAGCCACCTGGCACTCTCATGATTAGCAATTACCCATTGCTATAGGGCCTCTGATTAAACATTTTCATGATTCAACACCAGACAGTTGCAGGTGGGTGAGAAAGTTATTAACTAAATTCAAAGTGCCTCAAAGAACCAGATTGAAAACTGGTTGGTCTGGTGATTTCTGTCATGTGAATTACTGAATTAGATGGTTCCAGAGCAAACAAACTGATTTCTCAGAGAGCAATACACACACACAAATAAACCAGATTCAAAGTGCAGTTAACACACACACACACACACACACACACACACACACACACACACACACACTCACTCCTCAAATAGCCGCCTTGGTGAGACTGTTCCTAGTTTTCCTTGTAGGGTGTTTTTGGGACTTGGAGTGTTTTTAATTTCCCTTTCATATGGTGTCAGCTTTGAGTCAATATTAACAGATTTATATCATCCTGCACAAGAGGCTCTTAGCTTTGTCATATTTTTCTGTCCTCTTCCAGCCTTTCTTAAGTAGTTGAGGTCATTATTGTTGATCAAAATCACAGGTGCCAGGAAATGAGGAGATTGAGTTGGGATCCAGTGAAATTCCAACAGAATGGAATGAATTCTCACAAGATGAAAAATTCAAGTCAATCTAAGTCCCTTGTTTTAGGACAAACATGCCAATCCCCCAAGAGTGGACTGATGATTAGTCAATGTGAGAAGGACCTAGAATGTCTAGATTCAGTGTTAATCAATAATAAGCATTATGACATCCATGAAAGGCTAAAATGATCCTAGTATGTATTAAGAGGAGAATAGTTTTGAAAATACGGAAGATATGGGCAGTGACAGTTATCAGAGCATGACTAGATGATTCGTGTAGCTCTCAAAAAGGGTTCTGAGAGGTGTGCCTGGGAATACTCAGGAAACAGGCCCCCAGGTCAGTTAAGACATCTGGAAGGAGTTAAGAATGTTTGTACTAGGAAGGCCCAGGGTGTATATCAGTTTTCAAAAGTTGAAAGGGTGTTCAGGTAGAATATGAAATCATTGGCTCCAGAAAGTGGAACCTAGATTGTGGATAAAGATTACAAGGTAGCTTTGTGGTTATTTTGGTTGTGAGCCTAGCCTTTAATGGCTGAGCCATCCCTCCAGCCCCTTTGTGGTTATTTTAAGGAAGAGATTTTCTTCTATCTATTTGTGTGTACTTTCACTTTTCTTTATTTTTTCTCTCTTGATTTCTACACTTTCCCTTTGGGGATTTATTTGTTATTTCATTTAATCAATTATTTTTACCAAACAGTAGTGGTGGTGCATGCCTTTAATTCCAGCACTTAGGAGTAAGAGGCAGGCAGATCTCTGAGTTTGAGGCCAGCCTGGTCTCCAGAGCAAGTTCCAGAACGGCCAAGGATACACAGAGAAGCCTGTCTCAAACAAAACAAAACAAAACAAAACAAAACAAAACAAACAAACAAATTAATTAGTTTCAAATTTTCTCATTTTTATTAGCTCTTTGAGAATTTTGTTCAATGTTTTGATTAACATCATTTCCTTCTCCCACTCCACCCAGATCCACCCCTCTTCCCTACCTACCCAACTTTGTATCCTTTTGTCTATCATCTGTCTGTCTGTCTGTCCATCTATCCGTCTGTCCGTCTGTCCGTCCGTCCGTCCATCCATCCATCCATCCATCCATCCATCCATCCATCCATCCATCTATCTGAAACATTAAGTACAGTTGGTGCTGCTCATATACACTTGGATGTGTGGCCTTCCATTGGAGTATGGTCAGTTCATTAGGAACTATAAAGAACACTGACTCATCTTCTTCCATCAGCTAACAATTGTCAATAGCTCCATAGACGAAGTGGGGAATGACTTCATGCTCACCTCTTCCTTCCATGTTGGGACTTTATCTGTCTTGAGCTTGTGCAGGTCCCGTGCATATTGTCATAACTTTCATGAATTAATAGGTGAAACTGCCATGCCCTATTCAGAAAATTGTTTTTTGTAGTTACCCACTACCTCTGGCTCTTATACTCTTTGTGTCCCCTCTTCTACAATGATCCCCAAGCCTTGGGAGGAGCAAGTATAATATAGATGTCCTGTTGAGGGTTGAGCATCCCACAATTCTTATTCTTTGCATCTTGACATGTTGTATGTCTTTGAGTTAATTTCCATTTACTGCAAAAAGGAGCTTGTCTGATGAAGGTTGAGAGGTGCCCTAATCTACAGGCATATCAGTAAGTCACTAAGAGTCAGTTGAATACTATTCCTGTTTAGCAGAAATAGTTGTATAGGCTCTTCCCGAGGGCATTTGATCTGTCTAACAACAGAGTTTTGGCCCTGATATTGGTGCCAGATATGAGTTTCAACTTGTGGAGTGGACTTTAGATCCAATCACAAATTGATTAGTTACTTTCATGACGTTTATACAATTATTGCACCAGTGGTCATGTCTTGCCAAGGCTGGTCAATATTTTAACTTATAGACTTTACCTCTGGTTAAGATTCAGGACTACTTTTCTCCTCTTTAAGCATGCATAGCACCTTCCAGTACCATGAAAGCTAGCCCGTAGCAATGAAGCTTCCAGGTGAGTACCAGCTTGATTTATTTGTGTTCTATGACTCACTATGTAGCCCAGGCTGACCTTAAACTTGCCATCCTCCTGTCTGCACTTTCTTGGTTCTGTAATTATAGGAATGCTTTATTATACTTGGATATATTTTAAAGTTGATTTTTTTTTTAGACTGTTTCTCTGTAAAACAGTCCTGGCTGTCCTGGAACTCACTCTGTAGATCAATCAGGTTGACCTTGAACTCACAAAGATCCATCTACCTCTGCCTCCCAAGTGCTCGGATTAAAGGCCTGGCAAGTTTTTTTTTTTTTTTTTTTTTTTAGAGAAGAGGTTTCTGTGTGGACCATCTTAGCAAATGATGACGTCACAGATTAGCGACAAGATATCTTAGTGGATATTGGTCCACAGGGCCTTGGAAAGTTAAGAGTAGGGTTTGCAAAATAGTGGTCTATAGGCTTATCATCAGATTTTTTTCTCCTGATAGCTTAGTGTCATGAGCATATTGTGTAAGAAACATAAATGGACATGTTAGTCTTTCTGTAATGTACAGATTTATTACATAACAAGTTACATGGTTTTGTGGGCTCCAATTTGCAAAGTAGCCTCAATTTCTCTACATAGTTGACTGTGAGTAAGTACAGGTTTTTTCATTCTGATTTTAATCACTGACATTAATTATCAGATCACACATTGCATATCACACAGTTGATATGTTAATATGTTGGTATATGAGACTCTCTCTCAGTATGTGTGTGACTATATCAACTTTTCTAAACATAATGTTCATGTGTTGCTATCAGGCTGCAACCTACATATTGTGTAAAAGTGGTTTTCAGGTCATGCCTTGCCTCCATTTTCCAAAGAATATTTAACTCCATTTTGAATACAAACACAGAGACAGGGTGACTCTGCATGTTGTTGTGAATATACCCTACACCCCCTGTCCATCACCATCCATGAGTCCCAGACTGGAAGTAAACATGAATAATTCCTAAGTTGAACAGGTGCCTCCCTATAAACTTATCAAAGTTGATTGGGATCATCTGAGCTCCTGAACATATTAAAGCTATATCAGAAAAACGAGGCCTGAGAACTTATCAAGCGCACCAGACCCTCACACCCTCACCCATAAAGAGAAGACACTTCACTGGGAGGTTGATGGCCCCCACCAACATGTCTCCCATATGACCACCCACATGTGTGTCAAAGGATCCACAGAGAATGTGTGACTGTCCTTGGGGCTCAGCTCAGTTCTGTTCTCACTGTTTATGGGGCCCACTCAACTGATGTCCATCCACCCTATTATCCATCTAAATTCAGTCTTATATCAGGTCTCTGTAGCTTGGCTCAGCCCTGGTGATTAAAATCTTTGACGCTGTGATTTGGCTCTGTGGCTGAGTCTCCACCAGTTCTTTTCCTAATCTGGATACCTTGAACTTCTTCTGTGGCCCTTTAAAACCTGTTTATAGTTCTTCTGTAACTTGTAACACTGTGTGTGTGTGTGTGTGTGTGTGTGTGTGTGTGAGAGAGAGAGAGAGAGAGAGAGAGAGAGAGAGAGAGAGAGAGAGAGAGAGAGAGAGAGAGAGATTTTTTGAGACAAGGTCTCACTATGTACCCCAGGTTGGTCTCAAATCCAAGTTCCTCTGCCTCAGGGTACCGAGTGCTGAGATTGCCTGTTATGTACCACTACTTCCAACTAATTTCCAACATAAGCTTTTTTTTTTAACTAAAGATTCCACACAATTGGAATTTTCTTGAGAAGTTGGCGGAACTGTCAATCACAGCCTTCTGATTTGGGAGGTAGTACTGAGCAAGTGGACTTTCGCTTCTTTGCTGACAGTGTGCATTTTCTATTCAGCAGTCTCTACTCCCTGTTCTGTCCCTCTAAAGAGGCCGAAGATGACTTCGTCATGTGTCCCCTTGCTGGAGGTTCATCTCTGCTTCCGTGTGGCCCACCCCAACTTGAAACATTTCCCTGGCCTTTCTTGGCATTTAGTTTTTGATCCCCGTTGGACAAGGATTGACTGGAGTGGAGAATTGGGCTTATTTAAAAATCAGTTATTTCCAGACATGTGACTATGATATTTTTATTTTTTACTTTTTGTGTGTACGCACCTGTGTGTGTGTGCGTGGTGCGCGCGCCATGGTGAGGTCAAAACAAAGTGGGGGTTGGTTCTGTCCTCCAGTGAGGAGAGATGAAGGAGCAAGCTCAGGTGTCAGGTCTGACTGCAAGTGCCTTCACTTGCTAAGCCGCCTCACCAGGCTTCAAACATTATTTTTCAGTAGAGGAATCCCCATTCCCATGCACCAACCATACCAAATAAAATCTCACACTGAATCCCAATTTGTAAAGTGCAGCTGAGCAGATATTTTATTTGAATAAATGAATAACTTTCATCTCACCATCTCCTCCCTGGGAGGAGAGATGAATGTCCAGGGCTCTGCTAACCTCAGGTTTGAAATTCTCTTCTGAAAGACAAGAGTACTAACATATAAATGGTAGGTCTTCCAAACATGTTTCAGTATCAGTTTGAGGAAAATCTGCATTCCTCAATGGGGAATAAAGAAATGCAAAGGAAGGATTGTGAGACATAAAGAAACGCAAAGGAAGGATTGTGAGACGATCTGGGTTTCTGCCCCAGCTTTGGGTTCAACCAGTTGGAGAAGCTTCAGGTTTTTGGTGGAATCAAAGCTTTAAAGACCTAAGGGGAGGTTTAGAGACCTGCTGGTCCATGGTTCTCACAGTACAGAGATGGGACTGAAGGTGTGAGCTAGTGGCCCTTGTTTAAAGAAACAACAGCTATTCCAACTGGTGTTAGAAGTAGCATCAGACCCCAGGACAACCTCGGGTCAGGCTCCCTCATGCTCCTTTTCTTCCAAATAGACAATTATTTGGGTTTATTTCCTCACAGTAGGCTTTGATTGTTTTTTTCTGCTTCCATATTCTGATGGGCTTTCTCATGTGGATTCTCTGAGGTGTCCTTACAACTAACACCCGTTAAGAATTTCTTTAATACCTGGAGATGGGTTGTTCTTCTCTTTCAGGAAATGGAAAATTGTTTTGTCTTACCTGTTTTTTTTTTTAATTGCTAAATGAGACATACTTGCCATAGAGAAGATGGAAAATACAACCTTTTCAATACAGATAATGGCAAACCAATTAGATAAACCCTGGCAATGAGGCTGTTATTCAGATGTGAATATCATTGTCTAGCTACTGTTTGCTCATTTCTAGGCCTAGCTTCATCCCCTTATCCTTTTCTGAACCCACAAGACTTGCATATGCCTGGGAATGGCAGGGATTTCATTTCACTCACTTAAAAATATTCCCCTGACTGGGACTTCACAGCATTAAGCCATTTTACAGATTGCAAAAATGTCATGGGCTAAACCAACTTAGAAACAATGGATGGGAGCTCTGAAGACTTATAAAAACCCTTTGTGAGGAATCACAAAACCAAGTCTGTCTTTGCCACCCAAAATGTTATTTTAGGAATATTTAGTAGTGAGATGACTTTTATGTACTTGTTCATGTCACCAGTGAGGAATATTTACAGTTCTCTTCAGCTAAGTAAGTACTGCCTAAAATCCATTCCATTTGGAGCAATGACTCCAGTGAGAAGTTACTTTCTAGTTAGGGGTTTGAATCTCAACAAAGAAATTATTTTAAGAACCTTGCTTTTCTGAAATCCATAAAGATATGTTGAGGATTCCATCAATATAAGCTGGATTTTTATTTTTCTTAGCTGGAAGTTAGCACTTTTCTCCTGTTGGTTTCCAGTAACATTTATCTTTTTTTCTTGGCTTTTTCAGTTTCTTAAAAATAAAAGGAGTCATGAGATGTCAATTCCCCCACCGCATCAAACAGAGGCTCTTTCTCAGTAGCTTCACCATATAACTGTGGAAGCAGGTCTCCTTACTGAGATATTTCTTTGTCCGACTTGAATTCTCTGTGTGTGAGGGCAGTCTCTCTCTCTCTCTCTCTCTCTCTCTCTCTCTCTCTCTCTCTCTCTCTCTCTCTCTCTCTCGTGTGTTTTGTATGTAACTGTACATGTATGTGTAGGTGTGTGTTTTGTGTGTGTGTGTGTGTGTGTGAAAGTCACAGAACAACTTCAAGAGTCATTTCTCACTTATTATCTGCCTTGTTTTTTGAGACAGTCTTTCATTGGGCTGGATCACCATTAGAGCAGGCTGACTGTCCAGCAAATTTAAGGATTCTTGTGTATTCACCTCTCCAGTACTCAAATTGTAACCAGGAATTCTACTCTCTGTTTTTTTCCCCCACATGGGTTCTAGGGATGCACCATGGGTCAGAATGCTCACATAGTAAACACTTACTGACTGGACCATCTCCTCAGCCCTGGGCTTGAAATCCTAAGAGCTTGGTCCTCAACCTTCTCAGTCAAACTTGACTCCTTGTCTTACTGTCCATTGTCCAGCACAGTCATAGCAGTGTCCAGCAAAATTCATGACAGCAATTTTATTTCCTAAGTTTATCTATGCACCATGGATTTTAGTATCTTCTGAGATGATTGAAAAACAGACAAGAGTGAAAAGTGAGACAATACCAACATCTCCAATAACAAATAATTGTAGGAAAGGTCAGTTTAGTCTTTCAAATATGGATGCATTAGGAAATACTGACTGGATTGTTCTTCTTTGACTTCTGAACCTCTGATTCTATGGTTTCCCATGTTGTTGTCTCTTCTGCTGGTCCCCAGTCGTCTTCCCTGGGACCCTACATTTTGTGATTTTCTAGGTCTCATTCTTATTCATCTTTTTTAGGCTACTACTAAAATTTCTTAGGTAATTTCAACTGCTACTCTCATGGCATCTAATTCTACCAATAAGTGAGTGAATCCCAGTGAATGCCTCAACTTTGACCTCTCTCCTAGATCCCTGTGGTCATTTGTTCATGTTACCTCTCTTTCATGTACTTGATGGATGTTAACATGCTTAATACTAAATTCACATTGCCTACCCATTGCCCATTAGGACCTGCTACTGTCCCCATCTTTCTCAACTGAGTACTATTTCCACTCTGTAGTAAAGCAGGTCACTACCTTTGGTGTCTCACTGCTCTCTCTTTCTTTCCCTGTGGTGGTATTGTGTTCCCCAAAATATTGTGTACCCTAATAAACTTATCTGGGGTCAGAGAACAGAAAAGTCACTAGACACTTAGGATAGGCAGTGGTAGCACACGCCTTTAATCCTAGCATTCCAGAGGCAGAAATCCATCTGTTAAAGGATACAGCCAAGCATGGTGACTCACACCTTTAATCCCAGAAAGCGAGCCTTTAATCCCAGGGAGGGATGGCAGAAAGCAGAAAGGTATATAAGGCGTGAAGATCAGGAACTAGAAGCATTTGGCATTTGGCCTGGTTAAGCATTTGGCTGGTTAAGCTTTTAGATTTTGAGCAGCACAGTTCAGCTGAGAGCCATTCAGATATGAGGACACAGAGGTTACCAGTCTGAGGAAACAAGATCAGCTGAGAAGTTGGCCAGGTGAGGTTAGCTGTGGCTTGTTCTGTCTCTCTGATCTTCCAGTGTTCACCCCAATACTTGGCTTCAGGTTTGATTTTATTAATAAGACCATCTAAGATTTCTGCTACATCTCCCTATCTAACCCATCAACAAAGGCATAAGAAAATTTGAAGACTCCCTCCACAGAATGTGTCTGTTTGGCCTGTTTCTCACCAACTATACCATTTCTACATAACTGAAGCTACCTACAGTTCTCTCCTAAAACATTGTAATTAGTTTGCCTTGATCTTCTCTTCCTCTGCTCCACTTTGTAACCTTTCTTTGCCCACAGGCTGAGATACCCTTGAGCTTCCAGAGTTCCTGAATTGACCACTTAGCACTGCCCAAGATCTTGCCCCGTCACCTCTCTGATCACATCTCTTCCTTCCTCTTCGGCTCTTTTCTTTGCAGCCTTCCTACCATTCCTAGAGCACATCTTGCTGTTCTAGAACACACTATGTGTCTTTGGACCCTAGGTCTTTTCTTCTTGCTTGTTCTTCTGCCTGTGTATCCTCTATCTCCAGATACACACATGGATCTCCTCTTATTTCCTTCGATTCTATTTTGAATGTAACCTTACCATGGTAGCTAGCCCTAGATGCTTTTTATAAACTAGGAGCGCCCCTCCCATGGTGTGCTCGCTTCCTCCCACTCTGCTCTATGCATCCTTATAATACTTTGTCTTTTTTTTTTTTTTTTTAAACAACCAGTCCTGGAGTTTTATGCCTTTCTCTTTCACCCTCATTAGTACTCAAGCTTTGTGGGGGGAGGGCTTTCTTTTATTCACTGCTGTATTTCGGGACCCAGAACAGTGCCCAGCATGTAGGTAGGGGTCCAGTAAATACATGGCTCATTGGCAAGCATCCAGATAAAGGAATTGCATGGAGAGTTTAATAACATACACAAAATACTCACTTTTAGAGCATTTAATAGGGATGTTTTTCTGCCTATGAAGACCTTTCTTTTTGTGTCTTGGGGACAGACTGGGAGAGAACTTGGTAAGGCAAGTCAGGAGAAAGTTGCTTGACATTCATTTATGCATTTCCTCAGGTAATCCTAAAAGTTTGCTAGCTCATCTCTGGATGTCTGTTTTGTGATTTGGAAAGATGATGCATGTGGCCCAAGCATACTAATGCACCCCTGTATCCCCAGCACTTGGGAAGCTGAGGCAGAAGGGTAGAGTTTGAGGCTAGGCTGGGGGCACATAGTGAGTTTGAGGCTAGCTTAAACTCTATGTTACACACCCTTAGATTCCTCCCAGTGAAACTTCCAGCTGCTGAGAGCTGTCTGGGTTTGCTCACAGCATCCCCCAGAGTGTTCCCGCCCCTTCCTTACGATGGATAGCAGCAAGAATAGCAGCCATCATTTAAAAATGTGCTCACGTCTGTCTAGGGAAATAACCAGGCTTACTCACTGGCAGCTTTTCCCTGCCTTCCCTAAGCTGTAGTAAATACTTCTCCCCAGTTCCCCACAAATAGTTAATTGTAGTATCAATAGCAGAGCACTGAGGCAGGAAGCCAGGCACATCTGCAATGCCCAGAGGAGAGACTGGAAGTCGCTCCCTGTTGTAAAATAAAACCAGTGGATTTAGGCAGAAGAGCTTTTCTCACCAATATGGGCACACATGTAGGCATCTCCCTTTGATTCCCCCCCATCAAGTTCATCTCTGGATGCTGCCAAGTCACCCTGAAAATACATCACTTATAAACACCTGCTGGACTCTTGACACAGTGTCTAGAAAATGAATTTGGCTGCCAGATGGGAGGCGAAGCCAGGAGCTGCTCCCCTTGGATTTCACAGCTTCAGCATCTGGGCTCAAAATGTGGTCAAGGTCATTAGCCACAGATCCAGGCTTTTCCCCTGGTTTTAAAGTGAGCTCTGGAGGAGACTGGTGGGGGTGAGGTGAGGAGCTGGGTTGAGTAGGGAAGGCTGGACTCTGGAAGACATGCTACCTCTGAGTAAAAGACCTTTCCTTGTGGTGCTAGATGGGCCATCAACCCTAGGTCATCCTAAGGGCATCACTTAGCCACCCCTGACCTGTCACATGTGAAAATAATGAGATGGGAGTGGGGCAGAATAGGAAGTCATGGACTCAGTGGGTCTGAACATGTTTCCTAAAGGGAAGGTGAGCGTTTTGTGTGTTTCTGAACCCCAGGCTCCTTGCACAACATTTTTTATGAGTCAAATGTGAGTTTCTTCCCTTTTCAGAAGACAATTTGAGCTAATTGGGCATGCCAGCTGTGGTGGGCACTGTGGTGTGTTCCTGGGTCACTTCACAGAGCCATCCTACATTCCCAGTTGCTGAAGATGGTCCAGATTTTGCCTTTGACTCTAAATTGCCTTTGACAGTAGGATGTGATTCGTCTAAGACCCTTTAAGGAATGCTAATCATCTAGGCAACACAGGAGCACACAGGCCTGCTTCCTTGTCTTGAGTTGGTGTCTCTCTGAAAGGACATAGCTGCTTCCAAATCTGTAGGATTGACCGAGGTAGCCTGTTACTAGCATATTCCAAGGTCAGTGTCTCCCTCTGCTGACCCCTACCTGCCTCATTCCCCAAGAAAACTACACGTAAGTCTACTTCTCAGAATATGTTTCTAGGAAATCTAAGTGAAGATACCATCTTTGTTTACTTTTTCAGCGAGAAATCACACCTCAAGGATTGAATTCTAAAGCATGTAAAGTGGAAATTATGCATGGTTAAAATTAACTTCAAAAATTCCTTGGGGGAAGTTAGACATAAATATTGAGACAATATTCTACAAGTGTGGAAGTTTGGAACCTGGTCATGTCCCATTGCCCCCACAGCAGATGAAGTCAGTTTGTATTCTGAAAATATTTTGTATCTAAAGTATTATCTTAAAATGCTATAATCTCTCATCCAGAAACTGTGAGAACTACTAGGGAACTGAGGCCAACTTCCTGCTTCATTTTCCCATTGTTCAGTTCCCGGCCATGTTAGGGCACAGAATTACCCAGCTGTGGAGTGAGGCAAGCCCTGGCCCTTACTGTTCCCTCTACCTCTCCCCATTTCTTCAAAGCTCAACCTATTCAGTTAACATAAATTATAGAAGCCCATTTTATATTTTAATATTTTAATATTACCTTTAATTTAAAGTTCAACTAGTGATGAGAACATTGTTTTAAAGAACTACAAGCTCAGAAGCCATACCCATATTCACTTAGCTTTTTAATTAAATACATCCTACTATTGGGAAGAGTACTGAACTTTATTTACTTCCCTATAAATTATGGCTATGTGACTCCAGAAGCCATTCACCCTTTCAGAATCTATTTTGTCTAAATGATAAAATAATACTATAAAGCTTTAAGGCAAAGGGCTCATCCATGTTTCCTTAGGACTCTTCCTTTCCTTAATACTTTGTGCATAGGAGCAGGGGAAATTCATCTATGGCATAAGAACCTGCGACAGAGAAACACTGTAGCAGTTAAGGCCCTCTGTAAGCCGTACAACTTTTGTTAAGGCACGAACCACTCTTGCTCCAATTGATGCTATAAGGAAATAGGAATTTGAAGAGACAGCAGTTGACAACAGCCTCTAGAATAGAGGTTTTATACAAATACAAATGCTGGTAGGACTCTTGCACTTGTGAAAATGTGATCTATAACCTATCACGCCCCTAGTTATGTCTCCTAACAAGTAAACATACAGGCAAGCCTATGGCCCCGTTTCCCTAAAGAAGGTATTCCAGAAAGCCCAGAGACCTAGGATAGAACCGAGGAAGAAAAACAAGTCTTGAAACGATTCCTAATATTCTGCTATACTCATAGATTGTGCTTAGTCCAGTCTTCATCAGAGAGGCTTCCTCCCATAGCTGATGGGAGCAGATGCAGAGATTCACAGTCAAACGGAACTCTGGGAATCCCTCAGAAGAGGGAAAGAAGGGTTATAGGAGCAGAGGGGTCCAGGACACCACAAGAACATGGCCCACAGAATCAACTAAGCAGGGCTCACTGGGGTTCACAGAGACTGAAGCGGTAACCACTGAAGACTGCATGGGTCTGTGCTAGGTTCTCTGCATGTATGTTATGGTTGTTTAGCTTGGGACTTTTGTGGGACTCCTACATGAGAGTGGGGGTGTCTCTGATTCTTTTGCCTGCTCTTGGGACCTTTTCCTCCCACTGGGTTACCTCCTCCAGCCTTGATATGAGGGTTTGTGCCTAGTCTTATTGCATTTTGTTATGCTGTGTTCAGTTGATATCCCTGGGAGGCCTGCTCTTTTGTGAAGGGAAATGGAGGAGCTGTGGATCTGGGGAGAGGAGAGTTAGGGGGTCAACTGGGAGGAGTGGAGGGCAGGGAAACTGCTATTGGGATGTATGTATAAGAGAAGAATTTAAAAAAAAGATATTCAGAAGACAGAGGGTGCAGTTCCTAAACATTTCTTTGAGCAGAATCTCAAGCTAGGAAACCTCACCATTTTAGAGGCAAGGCTATGAGGGAAAATAGCCTATTTGTGAAAACATCCTTTGAAATAGACTCTATACTCTATGTGTTCTCTTTTCACTCAGTGCCCAGACTGAAAGACTGTCACACAATCTATGTGATAGTAAGTAGAGTGGCCTCAAATTTTGTTAGGCATCCTCAGGAAGAGAGTTTGGCCAGGACAAAAGTGGGAAAGGGGACTGTTTTTGGTAGCATTATTTTCATATGAAGTGGACAGAAATGGTGTTTCCTCTTTTCTACAATTTTTAATCCAAGTAATGAAATATTTTATCAATATAAATCCAAGGACTGATTGTGGCCAGACTATAGTAGTTACCAATGATCTATCCTTATTTAAAAAAAACTGATGATGAATTTGAAGAGAATTGGGAGCTAAAAGCTTAGCAGTTGTGACAAAATTTTATGTAACTCCCATGGGAAGGAGGCACATGAATTTCTCAGCTTGCTTTGAACTGCTGAGATTACAACATTTTCTCCCCCAGAGGATGTGTGTGAACTATGGCAGAATTGCTATATCATGGTTCCATTATTTTCCTGGGTTCCTTCATAGCTCACTTTTATTTTTCTGATCTGAGTCTACACATAGCTGAGTAAGATGCTCACTAATTACGGATAAATCACTGCATTCAATTAGTTGTCAGTGCATTAGTGTGTCAAGTCAGGAAAGAACTTGCAGCAATTACAAGGCATTCTCAATTTTTGTCTGTCACCCAACTGTCAATTGTGACGATAAACCTATCTTTAAAAATAATATCAATTATCCTATTGTTTAAATCACATGAACAAAGAAAGTCTGGTCTACTCATTAGCTCAGACTTTTACAAGCAAGTCACATAAATCATGTCTAGCTTCTTTCTTTTTTTTCTTTTCTTTTCTCTTCTTTTTCTGGTTTTTCGAGACAGAGTTTCTCTGTAGTTTTGGAGCCTGTCCTGGAACTCACTCTGTAGACCAGGCTGGCCTTGAACTCACAGAGATCCACCTGTTTCTGCCTCCCGAGTGCTGGGATTAGTGTGTGCCAAACATGTGGCTAGCTTGTTTCAAAGAATAGGAAAATTCTCTCTTGCTTTGTGATAGGGCTGTGAAAGTTTGAAGTGATTCTATTATCAATTGAAACAAACTTTTATGCATTACTGGAGTACCAGAAAAACTTCACAAACATGTTCAAAAACAGATTGTTTTTTTAAAAAAATGGCTCAGATCATGTGACTGAATGCAAGACATGGAAGAGGAAGAATCTAGGAAATTGGCTATCCATTTCTTGGTATATGGGATGTTTTCAGTGGACTGGCAGACCTCTCCTCTCCTCTCTTCTCCTCTCCTCTCCTCTCCTCTCCTCTCCTCTCCTCTCCTCTCCTCTCCTCTCCTCTCCTCTCCTCTCCCCTACTTTCTCCTACTCTCCCCCCTCTCTTTTTCTGAAGATCCAGCCCAAGGCTTCATATATTAGGCTAAGTGCTCTAATGCTGTGCTTCATTTCTAGTCCTTTTAAGAAGTTTCTGAAGTATAAAACTGAAAAAAGTTTAAAAATGTGTTTTGGGGGATAATTGTATGATCTAGTAGATTGCTTAGAAAATAAAATGCACATTATAATCTTAAGCCAAATATGACTCCTTTCAATAAATAAAGCACAGATTATTTCTTTATCAAGCCACTCAGCTTCCGTTTGTTGAGTGTCTATTGCTCATAAAGTAGTGTGAGTTCCTCATGCGTTTTGGCTATATTTTCTTTAAAAATCTATGTACAAGCTAGATGAGAGAGAACTATGAAACAAGCATCATCTTAAATAAGTCTGTTCTCCAATAGCTTTTCGAAGTCTTGCAGAATTTGTGGGGCTTTGATATGTTGACTGGGGACCACAATTAGGTTGACTTTGAGATTTTCTGATGCTGCTCTGAACAAGTTAGACAAATCTCAGAGAGGTTTAAGATGGCAGAGAATTTTTTTAAAGCATGGTATTGAAAATGTATTTTTATTGTTTCATCCCAGATTTTGATTTATCAAAATCTCTTCAAATCCTCTTCACTGCCTAAACTTTCCAGATGATTAAGTCCACGGTTGTGTCATGATTATCAGCATGCTTAGGAAAAAAAAATACGATATTCTAGAAAATAAAAAATGGTTCATCATGTGAGCCGTTAAGAGTAAGCTTGGAAGAAATGAAATAGCAACTGTTCTCCTTTACCCGTGATCATAAACGCATCAAAAGGCATACTAGACAGAGGACGATGCTTCCGTTACCTAGATGTGTATTTTATAATAATGATAAAAAAAAACAAGTAGAGAAAAGCGATACTATTTCATGATTTAAAGCAGAGAGTTGGTAATCATTCAATCATTCAGCCATCACTTGTTGAAGGTCTACTGTATATTCAGATACACACTGCATAAAGCCATGGCAGAAATAAACAACACACAAGCTTAAGTCACGCTACTCAAGAGTATGCCAATATTTTGACAGAGCAAATGCTGGAAAAGAGAAGATTTTTGAAATAATATACATGTCTGCATATTGATGGACATATTAAAGGTAGCACTTTAGATCCACCTTTAGCATTTTTATCCAGCTTCCACTGACATTAAGTGGAGTGGACACTGTTGAAGTTTCTATCCTAAAGCCAAACCAAACCAAAACAGAAACTTGCTGCACTCATCCACTTTTCTCTTTATCAGCTGCTTGTCTTTCTTTTGTGTACTTCTTGGGTTGGTAATGGATCCTGGTTTCTTAGGCCAAAAAGCTGCCTGGCTTTATATTACCTTTTATAAGTCACAGACAGTGAGTAAAGGGGCCAGGAAGGATAGTGCTGAGGCAACATGCTTAGTTGGGATTGGTTGGTATAGGATGGGACTTCTTAACTTTTTCAACTTATGACCACTTTATACTCAATATTTCTTTTTACATGAGCCTGAGTATCAAGAAATATAAATAGCTATACAAAGCAAACACTTAATGATAACAAATCATAAAATATTTATTTTAAGATAGTTTTTCTGGTACATCTATAATTTTAGCATTTAGTAAAGATGAGGTCAAATTTGAGATAGATATTTGCATACTGAGATATATTTGTTTCTGCTTAAAGTATTACATCTTGGCTAAATATTTGATTAAATATTTTTAATGTTCCTCAGAGTTGATGGATGCTTTTATTTTATAATTGGCCTCATTTCATAAACATGCAATACAAAAGTGGTGTTTCGGGCTATTATAGAAATTGTTGGAAATTCTGTCCCAGCCAAAATTAATACAATGATTTGTTTTTGAAACTCAAGTCATCAGCTCAAACAGCAATTTTTAAAGTCAAACATTATAATACAATACAATCTAATGATATACTAATTTGATACATGCTGAGGAATGCTGGTAGGAAAATACTGAAAATCTTTGTTTTCCATCATTAAACCATTATATTTCTGTATGAGAAGAAAATTTTGTGTACAGTAAAACACTGTAATTCATAAGATGAAATGTGCTTGAATTTGAGCTGAAATGTGTGGTGATTTGAATGAAATTAGACTCCACAGGCTTATATATTTTAATGCTTGGTCTCCAGTTGGTAGAACTGTTTGGGAAGGATTAGGAGGTATGACCATGTTTTAGGAAGGGTGACACTGGGGGCTAGCTAGCTTTGAGGTTTTGGAAGACTCTTGTTCTTTCTTTATCTTCGCCTCATGGCTGTAGATCAAGATGTGAGATCTCTGTTGTTCCTTCACTAAGCCATCTTGGACTCTAACCCTCTGAAACTATAAGTCAATTAAACTCTTTCTTTTATAAGTTGCCTTGGTAATAGTGTTTGATCACAACAGTAGAAAAGTAACTAAGACAGTGTGTCAGGCAGTATTGTTTGGCATTGCATTCTGTGTGACAAAGTGTTGATGTATGTCAGAGCCAGGCTGTAGTGAAATTATGTGGCATAATATGGGCATAGGCTGCCTGAAATACCTTGGATTCATTGTTCATTCCCTGTCATATGGTCAGAAACCTTTTCAGTTGCCAATTATTTTGTAATTCCAGTATTTATTTATACAAGCTCATGTTGGTTACAGCACACAATTTGAGAGGCTATGGTCTAGAAGACATTTTCAGAGGAGAAAGAAACAACTTACTCTTAAATTCTGGCTCATGAATCACAATTTGCAACATCTATGCAAGAGATGAAAGCCTATATCAACTATTCTTCAGGTTCCCCAACCATTCGCCTTTTATTTCTCTACTTTTATTTGCTTTCATTTTGCAATTTGTTGGTATATGCTTAGAAACCTTGTCTTAGTTAGGGTTACTGTTGCTGGGATAAAAACATCATGACCAAAACAACTCAGGGAGGAAAGGGTTTATTTCCCTGGGGCTTCCATATCATTGTTCAGAATAGTGCCTGCCAATTCTGACCTCTGCAGATGCCTAACATTATATGACCATAAGAATATCGCACAGAAAAGATTGAAGCCTTAATGTAACATTTTGAAATGAAGCAGTTAGTTGTAAGTAGACTTTTCTTTTTCAAACAACAACAACAACAACAACAACACAACTTTTATTTGGTTAAAGATGTATGAGAACTTCATGCTCTATTTATTCTCCTAAAATGAATTTATTATTGACAACATTCAGGCTATTTAATCTTGACTAAGTTCTCTGATGACTTCTGTGGGCCTTTATGGGCAGGGCAGATGTTTACTTCTACTAGGTCCAGGCAGTTGACTACTAGGACACTTAAAATGCATGACAGAAGGGAACAGATGCCCCTGTGTGATAATGGGTAACATTTTGAGAAGAAAGACAAATGAATAGAATTACCAAGATGTGAACTCCTTTATTACCAACCCATCTCATTATCTTCCCTTTTGTAAATATCACAGGACAACAAGAATCACCATGCCAGGGATCATTTCCAGTGAAATAATCTCAGCTTAGTGGCCTCACATAGTCTCCCTGATCCAAACAATAGCCTTTTAGATAGCTTGTTCTTCAATTATCCTTTCAGCCTCCCTGGGCTTAAAAGTATCTCTCTGTTTTTGCCTCATTCCTTTTATGTATTTTTGAGTATGTGGGAGGGCAATAACAGGGCTTCTATAGCATTATATAAGTAAAATGAAACTGATTGCCCATCACAGGTAAGCTGGGGCATGGTTGACATGAGGGAGAACCAGTATCATAGTGTACCTGGGTGGTCCTTGCCCTGTGGTACTCACATTGGATTAAAAAATGATATTAATAAGATCCCTTCCAATGGTGCCCAAAGGTATCCTCAGGCAATTAGCTAGTAGGGACAAGGACAAGGCTATGAAAGAGAGCTCTTCATTTGGGTCATGGTGATGACTTATACAACAGACTCAGCATTAGACACTTGGCCTTTATTGCAAAGGCAATGATAAAATGCCTTCTCAGAATCAAAATTTCCCCCAGGCCATGTGGGAAGACCTGTGTTAAGGAGTAAAACAAAATTGCCTATGGCCTGTCATCAGGTAGCTTGCTTGGGAGCCTTTACTTTCTAATTAAAGCCCTAATTAAAACTCACGGAATGTTCATCAGTTTTAGAAAAAGAAATTCCCAGGTCTACTTACTAAAAAGGGATCTTGTACAAATCTCTAACTCAAACATCTCACCCACTTACTGTCTATTCCTCAAAATTCATATGAAAGAGGTTACACTGCCTTCAAAGCATAGACATAAACTTGACCTTGGTGGTACTTTGCCTCTTAGAACTTGGCTAAGAGAAACCAGAATATTCCCAATGGGATGAGTGTATAGGTACACGAGGTAAATGGAGACTAGAGCAGGAAGAATGCCATGATGGTAAGGTTCCTGCTCTGAAGAGAAGGAACAGGAACACTGTAGAGGAACTCCTCATGGCTAAGGTCTCACATTTGGTTGGAAAAACGAATTTTAGCTGTCCGAGGGAACTGAAAATAAAATCTGGAGTCCAAGAATAAAATAAAAATTCGTGGTAAAAGATAGAGATCATGAGCACTAAGAAGACAGCTGAGTTCTCTTTGTAGCTGATGGAAATTCATAACTGCCACAACACAGAGAACAACTGATTGTGGGGTGCCTCGCCCTAGTGGACACATCTACTGCACAATCCTACACTCAAGACTCAGGGAACATCACGGAAGAAGGGGGCAGGAAGATTGTAAGAGCCAGAGGAACAGGAAGTCTGTGAGATTGTATCTCCTAGAAATGACATGGAAGATGTACCTAAGAAACCTTAACAATAGGGTTGCCTAAGCAAGACCAGAACAAAGACAACACCAATAAACATCCTAACATGGAGGTTCATGGGGTTGAACCTCTAGACATAGACCTACAGGCAGCTAAGGACTACTGATGGAGGGAGAATCAATCTTTTCCAGGAATCTGTAACAGGTTATCCAACACCAAGTGGCCATCTGTAAAATTATGTATATATATGAGGCACTAAGTGGACTCAGCAGGTTGTATTTGTATAAATAAAAATATAGCAATAATTCAAAAAAGGTCATAAGTTTGAGAAGAAGCAAAGGGGAGGGGTAGATTGAAGGCAGGAAAAGGAAGGGGAAAGGTTATGACTATATTTTAATTAAAAAAATTTAAAAAGAAGACAGCTGAGGAGTGAGGAGCAGATGGGTCAGTAGAAGAAGATACAGGGGATGAAGACTGACTGAGGTCTGTGGCTGCAGCCATGTGTGAATACTGAGACACGCACTAAGGAGAGCTGATCATCATCTACTGGTCTCCATATTGTTCCGTTCATAACATGAAACACAGAAACCTTTTCAAAGCATGAATTTGCCAGTAGAAACCTTCCATAAACAACTCACTAAACCACTGTGTGTCTTTCCATTCACCACAGGCCAAAGCATGCTTCCAGGAAATGAAGCACCTGAGCCCCTCCCCCACCCCACCCCACCCCGCCCCATCCCTGTCCATGTGGCCTAGGGTTATTTACTGTGCACTAAACGGGAGCAGGGAGTCTATGGTGTCTTTCAATGATCCATTTCATCTATCAAAGTATATAAAATCCCAGCATTTCAACATCTCCTGTCTGCCCTCTGTATCTACCAGGTGAGTTCTGGTGTGGCAGTAGAGATCAAGATTCAGGTTTCTGGACAGAACTCACCCTGGGGTCTCTCTCCAGCTGCTGCTTGTGGGGTAGGCTGCGTCTTCTTTTGGCCTTTGCAAGGCCATTGTGATAAAAGTGATACAGGCCTTCTGCAAAGGGGAGCTGTGGAAAGGCAAAGACAGGAGGATGGTTAGTTTTTGGATTGGCACCAGGATAGGGACATGTAAGCAGGAACTGTGTGAGGACACAGTTCAAATCTCCTGTTAGACCCCTAACCTCTGTGCTCTCGCTTTCCTCACTGCCTATCTGGCACCCATTTCCTCCCCTTTCTTCCAAGTTGTAGCTTTTATAATCCTGTCTTTACTCATACTCACACCAAATTCTCCAACCTCTTCTCTTAGAAAGTGTTTATACATCACTCTGTATCCAGTTGCCCCAGGGCTGTGTTGTAACAAAGTGCTCTCTTACAGACTGATTCTCTAATCTCTCTTGGGGCTTCCCTGTGACTCTTTGGTATCTCTTATCTGGTTGGGAACACTGTGGTCACAAATCTGACAAGTGCCTGCTAGGTGCTAGGCCAGGTTCTACACTATCTTCCTATATTCCAAGGATGCCTGGGATCAAGTGTGAGTGCCAAGACCAGAGAAAAAAGTCATGGCAAGGAGAGCTTGTCTTTCTCTAAGTCACAGAAGATCTAGCATGTACTGCCATTTGTTCTGTGGTCCCAGGTAACTTGAGGGAAGAACTTTGATCTAAAAGCTTGGACTCTTACATGTAGCCCATGTTTGTTATCATCTTACAGGATGGTCTTGGGCAAATCACCCCCTTCCCCTTCTAGGACCCTCTCTCTTTCTCTTTTGCATATAGGTAAGCATATATAAAATTTACACACACACACACACACACACACACACACACACACACACACATACACACACACACATACATATATGTATAAAAACCTAAGATCTCCAGATCTCTGTACCTCTTCCACATGCCTTCATATTGATGAAAATATATTGTTACAGTACTTGCCCTGAACAATTAATTTAACTGAATGCTTCACAATGAAGAAAATAATGTGCACATGTACATTTTCACTGGAGAGAGGACACATGGTTTTCATGAGATTTTCAAAGGGGTTCCTGAATTGAAGTGTTCCACCATTCAAAGTATTTGATGGCAAAATATAGATATGTGTTGCAATCAAGTGCTGCTATGAGCCACAGGAATATGAAGTAGAAATTCAGCTGTATATGGTAAAGCTATACCTGGAAGAATCAAGGAATTCTTCCAGAGGAACCCAAATCTCAGGGAGTAGTTGGTGTTATTTGGCTTTTAATGTATCAGCTGTTTCCTGCTGTGAATTTCATGTGTGCTCTCATACTAACTATGTATTTATCTGAAGTACCTCTCAAGCATTCTAGATCAAAATGGCAGACAGAATAATCTTTTCAGACCAACCAATGATCTGAATTAAGGTAAACACTCTTATGGAGAAGTTAGGTGCATAGCTTTGTTTCTTGTGCAAATGAAGCTCAAACCCTCCTTTCTCTCACAGCCCAAGTGGCATTCCAGAGCAATTGACTCAGAACAAAAGGGTTTTTTGCATACTAGGTGCAGTGTAGCTGTGAGGCAGGCTTTCTAGCTCTGAGCAGAGTTACCCTGCCCTGCTAGTAAATGTCAATATAGAAAAATAGAGGCAGTTTTATTTTTAGGGACACACAGAGCTTGCAAGGGGATAGACCGGTTCCAGGAGAGGAACAGGAAGGAACCAAGATGGAGAGAAATGAAGATGAAGATGAGGATGGAGATGGAAAAGAACTTAGAGTTAAGAGAGGACGGGAGGAGAAGGAACGGAGAACTAGATTGGAGGAGAATTAGATTGGAGGATGAGAAGGATGATGAGGAAGAGCCAGATGGGGAAGAACTAGGTGGGCAAGAATGAGATGAGAAAGACCAAGATGGGGCAGAACTAAGATGAAGGAATTAAGATAGCACTCAGAGGAAACAGCAGAAAGAGGTAGAGAGAATCAGGCAAGAAAAGAGCTAAGTAAGAAAACAGAATAGAAGCCATGTAGAGAGAGAACTGACTCAGAAGAATAAAGTGAATGAACTAAGAAGTTTTGTGTATGTAGATTCATTTAATTATTGTCAAAGATTAGAATATCAGCTAGTTGTAGATTTCTTCCATGAACCCTGGGAGAGGGCTATTGAGCAGCTGAACCCCAATAGTCTTTGATAAAGTGCTTGGAAGAAAAGGGAACAGGAAGTAAATGCTTTGAAAAAAAGTTTTTCAAAATTAAATGGGGCCTATTGAGAAATTTTAGATCAAGTAGTGCCTCAGTGTGGCACAAATATTTCTTAAGTAACTATCATCATTATAAAAGGAACATATAGCTGGGTGATGGTGGTGCATGCCTTTAATTCCAGCACTCGGGAGGCAGAGGCAGGTGGATCTCTGTGAGTTTGAGGCCAGCCTGGTCTACAAAGCGAGTTCCAGGAAAGGCGCAAAGCTACACAGAGAAACCCTGTCTCGAAAAACTAAAGAATAAATAAATAAATAAATAAATAAATAAATAAATAAATAAATAAATAAATAAATAAA